>PVKU01003923.1:0-162514 GCA_004027475.1 Anoura caudifer | reverse complement strand
TAGACTTCCAGGAAGTCCAGGAAGCTCAGAGAGTCCCAAAGAAGTTGGACCCAAGGAGGAACACACCAAGGCACATCATAATTACATTAGCCAAGATTAAAATGAAGGAGAGAATTCTAGAAGCAGCAAGGGATAAAGGCAGAGTCACCTACAAAGGAGTTCCCATCAGACTATCAGCTGATTTCTCAAAAGAGACCTTGCAGGTAAGAAGGGGCTGGAAAGAAGTATTCCAAGTCATGAAGGTCAAGGACCTACATCCAAGATTGCTCTGTCCAGCAAAGCTGTCATTTAGAATGGAAGGGAAGATAAAGTGCTTCTCAGATAAGGTCAAGCTAAAGGAGTTCATCATCACCAAGCCTTTATTATATGAAATGTTAAAGAGACTTATCTAAGAAAAAGAAGATAAAAAATAGGACAGTAAAAATATAGCCAACTCACAGATATTAACTACCACACCTAAAACAAAAGCAAACTAAGCAAACAACTATAACAGGAACAGAACCACAGAAATGGAGATCACATGGAGGGTTAGCAATAGGGGAGTGGGAGGAGGAGAGAGGAAGAAAAGGTACAGAGGATAAGTAGCGTTGATGGTGGGTAGAAAATAGACGGGGAGGGCAAGAATAGTGTGGGAAGAGTAGAAGCTAAAGAGCTTATGACACATGGACATGAACTAAGGGGGGCAGTGTCTGTGGGGGGGTGTGAAGGGTGGAGGGGAATGATGGGGGAGAAATGGGGCAACTGTAATAGCATAATCAATAAGGTACAATTTAAAATATAAAAGAAAGGAAAAAAATTAAAAATGGATCTGCCTTTTGACCCAGTGATCCTAATTCTAGAAGTATATCCAAAGAAACTCAAAACACTAATTCTAAAGAACATAAGTACCCCATGTTCACTGCAGCATTATTTACAATTGCCAAGATAGGGAAGCGGTCCAAGTGTCCATCAGTAGATGAGTAGATAAAACAACCATGGGATATTTACACGGTGGAATAGTACTTGGTGTAGAAAAGAAGGAAATCTTGCCTTTTGTGACAGTATAGATGGACTTGGAGAATATTATACTAAGTGAAATAGGCCAGTCAGAGAAATACAAATACCATATGATTTCACTTACATGTGGAATCTAATGAATGAACTGAACTAACAAGCAAAATAGAGACAGGCTCATAGAGAGCAAGATGACAGTTATAGGGGGTGGGGGGAAGGTTACAGGGTGGAAGGATCCAGCAAAAAGGAAAAAGGACTCATGGACATGGACAACAGTGTGGTGATTGTGGTGGGGGGAGGTATGAGGGGGTCACACTGTTCAAATCAAACAGGCTCCCAAGCCCTTGTGATTTTTTTTCCCTTAGGGCCAAAAGAAGAGCTCATGCATCCCTTGCCTAATGAATTTACCTTGGCTCTCCATGGCCAAGAAAGGGGGAGGGGTGTCAGTCTGACAATTCTGTGAACCATGCAATCCATGGGATAGTCTTTCCCACCATCAGATGCATACTGAAAATGAGAGACTAGAAGGGTTTTGCCTTTGTACTGGGAAGTTGGGCACATCCTACTCTCTCAAGGTATCATAATACAATGCATTTGTTTTGAATCTGATTAAAACCCAGGAGTAAACAATGAATATTAATTGATCCATGCATTTTGGCGAACAATATATTTGAGTCCCTGTATTGATTTTTTGGAGCTAGCCAATAAAATGAGTAAACCCTGCATTATTTATCACCAGCCATCCAATGTAATGTTTAAGCCAGCTGAACTGGTGTGCTTCCCGTGTCTCCTCAGGAAAAGTAGCAGGCTGATTTGGAAGAGATCGGGATGCAGCATCAGATTTTCCCTCCGAGCCATTCAAAACTCGATGGAAGGGCTATCCACAGCTTTCTGTCTTCCTCATCAGGTGAGTACACATGTGTACAAGGGAAGATAGTACATCTGTAACCTTTGAAAGAAGACAATAGGCCAAAATTAAATCAAGTGTATTTTTACCAGTCGGATGAGTCATTTTCCCCATGAGGTTAATTATCATTAATGGCTTTAATTAAAGAGTCACATGAGGTATTTATCTTGGAAAATGTGGGTCCATGTGGTTTGCACTATTGGATTTTAGCTCTCTGCTGTGATTGCGCTCTTTCAAAACAGCCTATTAATGTTGGATCTCTTTGGTGCTATGTGCTAATGTTGTGATGCCTGGGGGCATATATCACAGTGGCATTGGCCAGGTTTAGCCTGGCATTTAACTAACTGTAGAGCTAGAATTATTCTTGTGCATTTGAGGCTTACAAGTTGGAATTTCTAAGATAAATGAGTCAGTTGCATCTATTCTCTAGCAATTAACTGGTAATTGGGGCATTTAATCAGAATACTGACTTGAAGGACTTAAGTCTGATTAGATGCTGTTGGCATGAAGACAAAGATTTGACTCCTAGACCATCTCACTCATCTGTGATGTTCTCACCCTAAGTCTAGATCAAACACAAATGTAGCGTGTCAATGAATGGTTTACAAATAAATGTATACAAATAAATGGATAAAAATTTTATTTATTTAGTTTTTTTTAGATGTAATGTTATGCATCTACTTGGTGCAAGGAAGTTGCTCATTAGCATGTGAACATGAATAGAAGAGCTGTTGAATTCCAGGAAGCCTTAGTTGGCCTAAGTTTTACTTCAATCAGAGTATAAATCAAGGCAAATAACTGTACTTCGGTATCTTCTCTGTAAAATAACCACCACATTTCATGATCCATGTATGAAAATGGAAGAGACATATTTTTATGGTTCGCACAACAATAATCAAGATTGAACACATATTAGCAAAAGTCAGTAGCTGAAGTCTGGCCATGTATTAGAATCACCTAGAATGTTTTCAAATACACCATGATTCCTGAACCCCACCCTAGACCTGTTAGATTAGAATATCTGGGCCAAAGACCTTAACATCCATTTCTCAAGTAGCTTAGGTGATTTTAAGTGTTAAGAAGTGTTACCATAGGCAAATAATAATAGTAATAATAATAATAATAATAAAATAAACTTAACTTTAATGATATGGGTACAGAGTTGCAGCAAGACGATGGAGGACCCTAACAGTCCGTGAGGCCAGAGGAAGAGCAGGTGTGGGTGTAAAGGGGTGGGGTGGAGGCTGGGGCACAGGACCCATCCTCTGGCTGTCTGAGTCTGGCCCTGCACGTGCCTCTCCACTAATGAGTACTCAACCCTGCTACCAACAGCAAAAACTCAGAGGATGGCCTCTGCTTCACATCTGCCTCTAAAGTGCAGGTAAACGTCACATGAGGCCTTTTCACTTTTGCAGAATAGGAAGGCACTGTAAAAGAAAGGTGAAATGTGGGATGAGTTAGATAACCTCAGTATTCCTCCCAGCCATCCCTAGGAGACCAATCCATTCTCTTAGCTTCAATTACCATCTCTTTCCATGTATAATGCGTACCTTCTGCTCAAATTTTTGAGGGAAAAATAAGGATGTTCATTATACCTAGGTAGAGCTAATTCTGTATCTACATGTTTATAATTCTTTTATTTATGCTTATGCGTTAAAAGTGTAACTCTAGACTTACCTCTGTTCTTATGCCTCCGATAATGTCACCATCATTTACCAAGGCATCCATATAGTTCTGAAACTATATGCTGGGTTCCTTCCTTTGCATCATCTACCATATCCATTCTCCTGGAATTGTCTGTTTGTCTGCTGAAACTTTATCAATTATCCTGCCCTCTCCAGCCCCGCCATCACTGTTCTACTTTGAACCTCCATCATTTCTCACCTGGATTTCTGCAACATATTTCTCATTGATTTCTGCTAGGACCAGCCTTTAACCCCTGAAATCTATCCTTCATGCAGTCGACAATGATTGTGTTTGACATGGATGTGATCACATCAGCTCCCCGCTTAAACCTCTTCTGTGATTTTTCATTACATATTATGGTGGCCTTAAACTCTGGCAGCACATTAAACACTAGAGTCTATTATAAAACACATTGTAGGGGCTTTTAAAACTATCAATACCTGAGCCCCACTTTAGACCAAGTGAGTCAGAATCTCTGGGAATAGGGTTTGGGAATCAATATTTTTAAAAAGCTCCCCAATTGATTTTAATACGCAGCCAGTGCATTTTAGACCAAATTCTGTTATGGTTAACTATTTGCTACAAAACAACTTAGCTGCTCAAAAACTTAGTGGCTTAAAACAACCACCATTTTATTATATCTCACAGTCTCATGGATTGTGAATTCAGAGAGGGCTTTCCTGGACAACCTCCGGGCCCACATCAACTGGGGCCACTTGTTGGTGTTTAGATGACGGATGGGCTGGTCTGAAGGGTCCGAGATGGCTGGCTGAAGCTGCTGGAAAGGCAGGGTTCCCCTTCCGCACACACATCTCAGATTAATCTGTCTCGTTTCATGATGGGCTACATATGTGGCCTTGCTGCCCAAAATATGGCCCACAGACCAGCATGTAGGCAGCATCACCTGGAAACTTGTTAGGGAGCACAGTCACGGGGAACATCACACCTAGACAGAAGGCAGCTCTGAGCCTAAACCTTGAGAAGATCGAACTGTTTCCAATGAACTGTGTCCCAGGACGTGCTCAAAAATAGTTACAAGAATACAAAAATTTGGCACTCAATAAAGTGAAATTCACAATGCGTTAGGACCCAGTAAAAAAATTACCAGGATGCAAAGAAATGCACAAAAAAAATGACTTATGATGTGAAGAAAAATCACCCAATCAAAACCAACCCAGAAATGACACAGATAATAGAAGTGGTAGGTAAGGACATTAAAATAGTTATTTTTAACTATTTAGATATGACAGAGAATATTGAAGAAAGATGGAACATTCTTTTAGAAAAGCACCCAACTAGAACTTCTAGAGGTAAAAACTGTGATGTATAAGATGAAAACTACGTGGAGTAAGATACTAGCAGATTAGACACTAACAAAGAAAAATTAGTAAATTTAAAGATGTAGCAATTGAAATCAATTGAGACACAGAAAAAAACTAAAACAAATAAATAAATAGAGCATCAGTGAACTGTGACCTAATATACATGTTGAGTATAAGGAGTTAGTTAAAAAATGCATATATGTTTGAAGAAAAGGACCAGAATTTTTCCAAATTTGGTACAAATTATAATCCTACAGTTTTAAGAAGCTCAATAAACCCCAAACATAAATACATAAAAATGAAAAAAGCTATGTAGAAAACATAATAATCAATTTGCTTAAAACTGGTAATAAAGAGAAAATCTCAAAGCAGTGAGAGCAAAAAGACCCACTATTTTCAGAAAACCAAAGACTGAAAATTATAGCAGATTTAATCACCAGAAACAGTGACAGCCAGGGAACAGCAGAGCAACATTATTGAAGTACTAAAAGTAAAAACACACAATCTAGAATTCTATAGCCAGATCTTTTTTAAAAAGATTAAAAACATGGACATGGAGAAGGTGATTTTAGGCGAGAGGACAGGGAATAGTGCGGGAGAGGGAAGCAAAATCCTCCACTTTAACCAAAATATTGTATCTTGTTTATATTTAAGAGAATTGGAAGTAAATTCTAAAGCTAACATTTTTTCCTTGTTGGATGTGTACACAAATGCTTTATAGGATTCTGAGAACTTTGACATTTTAAGCTTGTAAAAACAAATATAAGAGGAGATTAATAGTGCCAGAAATCTACACACCTAGTGCTGAAACGGCTATGTCACCACTGGATTCTGAAGCCAGAGAGACTCACTAAAGCCTCACAGAGCGAGGGAGAATCTCCTTTGGTTATGCAGAACATCGTGGTAGAGATCCCAGCACCCTCCCCTTTTTTTGCGAACTTAATTCCCCTAAGCAAATGTTACTTTGTAATGCGATATTCTTTCTTTGGGCATCAGATGGTACCTTCACATAGCTGAAATCTACCCCACAGTAGATGTACATGGCGGGTGCAACTTGATTATAATATAACATCTTGAATGTTGATGGTAGTGCTGTGCATAAAGTGTCAGTGTGGGAATGGTGGCAGCCATGATTTTGAAGGGCGAGTCTTTGTCCTCTGGTTGCCTATGATGTGACAAGACAGCTCGGCCTTCCTGACTGGCTACCATCTTTGAGAGACAGGACCACACTAGCTGGCCTCTGAAAGGAAGGTCTCCAGGATGGTGTGAGGAATTAGGACAGTCACCTACCCTGTGCTACTGTTATTGCAGCTGCTGAGACCTTTAAACACCCCGGCTATGTGTCCCTGAGTGAACGGAGAAGAGCCCAGCTTCCCAGGAACCCACAGAGCATCAGAACGGCCCCCTCTTTACTGTCAGGTTGCACGGAGCCCTGCCTGAATCCATGAGAAAGTTTAGCCCTTTTATTTTCTGTGAATCCATCCCTTTTCTCCCCATTCGGTCACGGGAGGACAGCAGGTCACAGGAAAGTGTGCTTGTGTTTGCTGTGTGCTCCAAGTCTCTGCTTTTGTGTAGGGGAAAAAGGTGAGACTTCATTTCCAGGACTAAAACACGGACCTTAACTATCCCGAGAGAGTCAGATGGGTGCAGGGGCCCCTGCAGCAATGATGAGTGAACCTCAGAATGTGATCTAGCCTGTCACTCGCTCACATGGCCACTGTGATCAGTGTTAGGCTGAGCCAAAAATCTGCAGGTCCACGGAATTGCCCTTCTGGAGGGGGAACTTGGCTCCTGTCCCTCTAGCCACCTGTGGAGGTGGGCACCAACTGCACCCATTGTTTGGGAAACTGGAATAATGCCACTGTCCCTTGAGGCCAGAGATCTTGTCACCATTTTGGCAAAGAGAGAAGAATCCTCTTCTGTATTTAGCCCAGGCAGGGGGGTGGGAAAGAGAAGGAAGGTTGTCGGTAAGGTTTATTGAGCCCCAGAGTGCTTTGGTGCTTGATATACAGTTCATTCCGTTTCACACAACTAAGCCCTTTTTCTATGATGGCGAATGCTGTCACTTGGACTAGGTCAGGAAGATTCTGGTATCAACCGGTGGGCCATTCCTGCAATCGCCTCTCCATTCTGGCTCCCTGGGCCTGTCTCCTCCTTCTCTGTGATAACTTCTCTCTGAAGACTGCTGTGCTCTGGCTCCTGTTAGGGCCAACCCAGTCCATACGACGTGGCTGTGTGGTATGATTCCCAGTAGTGTTCAGCGTTCAAGTCTTTTGTTTCCCCCAGGAGGCTTTCAGTCCCTGTGTAATTTAGTGGCTATAAAAGGAAATGTTAATGGAAGGGGGCAGAGTCCAAACCTACTTACCAGGGGCTTCAAAGGCTCAGTTCCTGTCTAAGAGACTTTGTATTGCAAGCATATTGACTTTGTTTGTCATGTGTTTCCATTTGATTTTCACATGACCTCTGTGACCTCGATGATATTATCCAGATATGTCAGACTAGGCTCAGTGAATTCTAAGTGAAGCAGTAGGTTAAGGAAGAGAGGACTTAATTGGAGAAGGTAAGATGAACTAAGTATGGAAAGTGAAGGATTTAGAAAGTGACTGTGAAAAGTGACATTTTAGGTTGTGAATCTTTGGAGGAGGTCAATAGGTCAAGTGAAGAATTCTAGGATGAATGAGCTTGGTACACTTGGGACAGAGCTCGCGGCAGGAAGTAACTCGGATAGGTGGAGTGAGTCTCCAGGAGCCTTCCAAGTCAGCAGGTGTGGTAGGCCAGGGAAGTCCAGTGTGGGTTATTGGGCACATACAGACAGGTCTGCCTGGTATGAAAACAATGTGGGGGTGAAGACAGGGTCAAGGGAGCGAGAGGAGCGCAAGGATGAAGGGAGGATGGAAGCTACCGCATCGAATACCAGGTCTAAGGTTGAAATGCCTGAGTTACCCCCCCCTTACTGTCTTTCCCTCCTCTGCCCATCCCCTCTCTCCCTTTCTTTTCCCTCTTCCTCTTACTTTCCACTTATTTATAACTTTTCCATCTTTAATGGTTTTAGTATTGTTTTATATAAAGCATTTCTCCCCTTGGTAAAAGGGCCACTACCTATGCAAGAATAAAAACTGAATTAAGGTTGCTTTACGATATTAAGCCTTTCTAGCTATTTTGAAGGAATAGCTCATAGTAATACATAGAGGATAATAAGACTTTGACAACCCAGTGTGTTTTGAACCCTGCTATGGGTGGGACAGGTGAAAAGCATAGACATTTTGGAGGAAAAGACCAATTCTCCTAAGGACATGTTGAACTTGAGGTGATGGAACAGTTTGAACCCAACAAAAGATAAATTGTTAAAGAATCTGTTAATTATACATTTGAACTTCAACTCCTGAGAAGAGCAACTGAAGGCTGAGTCCCTGTATTATAAAGTAACCCTGCAGTGTTGATTTTCCACAGGCAGACCTGGGGCAAATGGCCTCAGGGGTTGGAGACAAGAGAACAGTCAGCTGGGTGCCCTGCTGGACTGTGGGGAGGTTCTGTGGACTGTCATTAAGACCAGAAGACAAAGGTGCTACCGTGGCAAGAAGCAGCATATTTGTTTCCTGTTCAGCTACATCACATCATGCTCAGGAGTGTGCACACAGTGCATAAAGAGAGCAAGCATCTGACGTCTCCCAACATGGAAGGCTTTGCCTATCGTTCAGAAAAAAGAGTGTAGCTAAAAATCCCCAGATTTTGATGGGATACTTGGGCCAAAAGTTAAGTCGATGCAATAATGTAAAGAGGGAAATTTCTGTGACAGTTACAATTGTGTTCTGGAAAACCGTTTTAGCTTGCTGGACAGGGTATGCATTTTAGTATTGCAAAGTCAATCCTGGAGCTTCAGAAGTCTGAGCGTCTCTGCATTAGAGCACGAAGAATCTGGAGTTTGGGTCTTGGACTGGGGATCATCTGGAGTGTGTGGCGGGGAGGGGCCAGGGGATGGTGTTGGAAACATATCCGCATGGAGTCACCAGTGTTAAATCTTAATGGAGGGAAGGCCAGCCAGGATGTCTAGTGTTCAATTTTAAAATGCTTGAAATCTCGTACTATTAAAAGCACCTCCTCTTTGGAGTGGACAAAGATTTGTCAGGTAGCACTTAAAAGGAATGAAGCACAAAAGAAAAACTGATAAATTTGACTTCAAAATTAAAAACTTCTGCTCACCAAAAGCAGCTTTAAGAAAATGACTAGAAAAGCCACAGAATGGGTCCAGAGATGTGGACCTTCAGGAGATACAAAATAAGGCTTCAAGCCACACTTGCCTCGATCTTGAGAGGTGGTGATATCCCAGCTACCATGTGGGTTGTATTATGAATAACCTTCACCCAGGCCATTCTGATACAGCTCCCTGGGTTTAGATAAGCATTTTAAAACTTTGTATTAGAACTTGAAATTTTGTTTCGGATAAACTCTCAGTGTCACTGATGTTGTACTCAACAATGAGATCCAGTTATGACATAAGTTCAGTCATTAAATTCGTTTTCCCCCTGCCCTTTGTAAAGGCTTGCACAACCAGCAGCCCCCTCCCACCCCCTCTCCCTCCTCTGCCCACCCCCTTTTCCCTTTCTTTTTCATCTTCCTCTTATTTTCCCCTTATTTATACGTTTTCTACCTTTATTGACTTCAATATTATTTTGCATAAAGCATTTTTCCCCTTGATAAAAGGGCCACTAACTATGCAAGAATAAAAATTTAATTAAGATGACTTTTACAACATTAAGCATTTTTTTTACCTCCTAAAAAGTGAAATTTGAACTTCAAACAATTAGTTTAAGTAGTAGCACTGATCAGGATGGATTGAATCCAGACTTTACTGAGTTATCACCTGAAAAAAAGCCAAACCACCCCAACCAACCAAAGATCTACCTAATTTATGAATGGGAGCCTTGATTCCATTCACACGAAGGACACAGCTGTCCTCATAGCATCCTCCTGTTGCTACTTTTAGTTTGTAATGTTTTGTAGTAAATACTAACAAGTGATGTTACTCCTAGCCTGCACAAGTGCTGAGCAAACTCGCTGACATGTGCAGAAAAAGATGTGTTATTTTTGTGTTTCTTTTGTTCACATTTTTCTAAAGTCTGAACTTGGTAAAACTAAAAACACATAATCAATTTTGAGACAGACATAAAAATCTTCTGAAATTCTCTCCCTGGGGAGAACAAAAATAGGCAGTTTCCAATGCAAGAAATAACTGTGGTTACGTGGAAACCTTTGACTCTCAGATTTTTTCCTCTCTATCCACTCTAGGGCTCCAAGAGCAGCTTACAATCATGGAGAGAAAAACTTAGAGAACTTGTTCTAAAGGGAGTTATTTTTGGGAAAGTGTAATTGAAAAAAAATCATGGCTGGCTGGTTTAGAATTTGCCTTCCACAATGCACAAAGAATCACTGTTATAAACCTCCCTTATACCAGGGAGGAGAACTGGTCTACTGGCAAATTTATCGAGGGATTTCTCAGCTTAAGTACTATTTGTCTGTGAAATCTTTTGCAGATGGTGAAATTATTTTAGTCTGCTCTGATATCCTCCAGATTTGTTTAAAAAGAAAGAAAAAAATTGGACCGATGAGTTGTTAATAATGCCAGGATCCAATTAGATACACTATCTAGATATTTTGCAAGAATCCATACTATTCAGATGATGTCAACAACTCTTATTTAAAAATAAAAACAAAGATGTCCCAAATAATCTAATGGTTTCTGGCATTAAAAATGAAAAGAAAAGAAAAAAGAAAGAGGGAAGGAGGGAAGAGGGAAGGAAGAAGGGAAAGAAGGACAGGAGGAAGGAAGGGATGAAGGAAGGATGGAAGGAAGGAAAGGCATGGAGCTTCCACTCACTTCAAAAAGAGAAATTTTACTGGAGAGTGAAATCCATCCATCTGCTATCAGAAGCATCAGTTTTCAGCACATGGGTCACTGCTTCTGAACAGGATACCAGCTGCGTGCCATACATGCTGTCGACAAGGAAAGATCCTGCTTTGAAACCTCTGGTTGGTGTCATATCACCAAAATCAACCAACCTGGAGGCCCAAGGGTGTCATTTGTCTTTAGAAACTAGATGAACCGAGGAGCAGAGGTGAACTCCTTAGCCCACAATGCTAATCCTGTTAAGGAGAGCACTTGACCCACACTCTCACATTCTCACCAGGGGCTTGATGGCCGTGGAATCCAAGGTTGCTGAAACACCGGGGTGACAATGATGTAGAACATGTGGCTTGAGTACTCATTGCATTTTATTGCAAGCTCCTACAGGCTGGAGCACACACCTTTGTTCCCGCAGGGAGCACGGTAGTAACTGGAGTGCAAACAAGGATATTTGGGAGGTTAAGCAATGTGTTTTGGTCAGATAAATAGATAGAAGCAGAGCAAGATTTAAACTCAAGTCATCAGACTACAGGCTCTTAACCCCTATTCCACACTGCTTCCAGCTAGATGGGGGGAGGGCAGCATTAGGAATATTTATTATTATTTCCAATTTTCAAAGTTTTTTTCTGTGACCCATTAGTCAACTTCTCTTACTTTACCCCCATCCTCAAATGGTAGTGCAGGGAACAACAAGGATGTTCCTGTGGATTAAGCAAAAACTATATATAAATAAATGTCAATCTACCTCATACCAGCAGCTTTTCAATTCAACAAAACCTGAAGCTTTGAAAAGCCATGTGAGAATGGAGTGGGAGGGCCAGGTGGAAGGAGCGGAAATGGGGCCACCAAGATGCAGGTTTCAGGATGCATTTTTCTGTTTACCAAGGAACTCCTGCTTTGGTCTTACTCTGCAGCTCTTCCATGCTCTTTTAATGTGGAGAAAGGAAGCTGTGAAGCAAAGAGCTGCAGAAAACTCCAAAGTGATCAGAAATGGCCAGGAGCCTAAGACCGTTCGGCCAATAGGAGGAAAGGAGAGAAGGTCATTATTTATGCTTTTCCAAGCTCTTGGGAGTGACTCTGGTCTGTACACCTGAATCCGTTTGGCTAGCTCTCTAGGCCACAGAGGTGGATGAATACAATGATGTGTTGGAATATGAACCATTGTGGAATTAACTGTGATAAAAAAGTCTTTTCTTTCTTATATCAGTATGTAATTCCAAACTCAAGGAAGCATACCAACTGTCTATTAGATATTCACAAAGGCAAACAGATTGTTATAATGACTGCAAAGCACAAAGGGTACATACCGGCCATGGAACATAAGGACTAAACAGCCCACATCGGGACCCTGGTGGGAGAGAGTGGTAGCTGGGAAAGGGCCGCAGCTGCAGAGAGGACACCTCCCCCGGCCAGGCAGGAACTCAGATGTGCCACCAGCAGCCCTAGTCCTAACCCTTTGTCAGCTTCCACCGTGCTCTGTGTCTGTGCTCCAGCCTCCACCCGGAGTCCCATTCTCATCTCCCAAAGCAACCTTTGGGTTTCAATAAAGAGCCATTTCAGTTTTCACAGCTCATTGAAACCCTTTGTGCTCTTGCAGGCTTGACTTTTTCTAATCATTCTACTAATCTAAATCTACCTCATTCATTTGAAAAATGTCAGCAATAATTTGTTACACACCTCTTTGGTTAGAGTTTCTGTAGAGAAACATTCTATGTCACACTAGGGGAGCCAGTACCCTGACCTTTGAACCAAAGCAGGGCTTTTTTCCAAGACACCAACTCTGGGGGGGTGGGGAAGCCTATGAGAGTGTACAAATCAAGCTGTTCTCCCATAGAAACATGAAAAATCAGTATAAGTTTGGAGAGAAAAATATTTTGGTAATTGATTTAATATGCATTCAGATATTATTCAGTAGTCCTGAGAATATATGTACCATATATACATACCATATATATATGGTATGCATACCATATACCATATATGTTTCATAGGCCTGCTTTTTCATGATGTCAATTTTGTATTTTTTTGCAAGATTTGTGAAAATAGAAGAACCCTTACTAGGAAACATGGGATTAACTGTGGGCTTTGAGTTCATTCTTTTCTGCACTTCCCACCCATGTCATAAACTGGTAACAGTGTGGGCAGCCTGAAAAGCACCAGTAGAGGTTAAATCTGTGTTTTACAGATCAATTCGATGAGTGTCAACCAGCAATTTTTAAAATTGAAAAAAGAACAGAAGGAGTGAAATAGAAAATACAAGAGTTTATCACATGTAGTATTTTTTAACAAAGTGTTTGCTTCAGGGGTGTGTGTGTGTGTGTGTGTGTGTGTGTGTGTGTGTGTGTGTGTGTGTATTGGTTCTTAATTGTACTTCATTAAAAAAATGGAGAGCCATTGGCTAGACAGCAGAGATGATGGCAGTTTCTCTTATACTGAGAGAGGCTAGATTACTCAGAATGCTGGAAATCAAGCTTAGGACCTTGACTTCATGTAGAATCCACCATACCTCCTTAAGCACGTATTTAAAAATGATATGATAAAAATAAAATTTTCATGAGAGTTTGGCAGTGGTATGGGTGATAGCTTAGGGGCAGGGGCAGATATAGAGATTAGACTATTATTGAAAATTCTCAGGGCTGAAACCAATTCTTGCTATCTTAAGCATGAAAGGAATTTTTCAAATGGATTATTGTACGACTCACAGAAATGCTGGGGAGTTTAGAGAACCAGACTGAGGAATGAGCAGAACTGGAGGGATCCGCACAGCTAGGGCCACAGTTGAAATCACACTGCCAGCACAATGCCTGAGCCCTGGGCACTGTAGCTGTAGCTGACCCTGCATGCTCAGGTCCCCAAGTAGCACTGATGACAGCCACTGAAACTGCTGCTCCTGACACTGCAGTAAAAGAATTCTCAGCTGTTTCCACCTCCTGCATCATAGCACCAGGAATAGTTTCTGGGGTGGGTGCTTCTGGTTGGACAGGCCCTTGTGCAGGTACCTGAGCTCTAGCTGCAAGAGAGGCTGACAGATAAGTCGTCTGCCATTTTGGCTTCTATGGAAGGAAGCAGTCTCTGCCTCTAATGACTCTGAAGCCAATTCCAACAGATGGTGGTGGGGGGCGAATTACCGCACACCACCAAGCAGTTCTCCAACACCATGTGGGTGTCTTACAATTTAACTAATTCTGAAACTATCTGCCAAGAGTTAGCACCATAATCCATAGGTTAAGGCCTCGGTCCTGTAAGACTGTGCTCCACTTCAGATACCAATAGAAAGTCCAGGTAGTCCCTGTACTTCTGAGGAACTGGCTGTAAATCAGAGGTTCCCCCCACCCTTTTTCCTTGAATCAGATTAATTTGCCACAGCAATTCATAGAATTCAAAACATTTTTTACTTACTAAATTGCTAGTTTATTACAAAAGGATACAACTCAGGAATAGCCACATGGAAGGGATGCAGAAGGCAAGGTGCAGGGAAAGTGTGGAGTTTGCCTCTCTCACCAAATTTCCGTGCTCACCAAATCAGAAGCTCTTCGAACACCTATCCTTTTGCATTTTTGTTTTGTTATGGAGGCTTCCTTACATGAGCATGACTGATTAAATCCCTGGCTATTGACATTTCATTCAACTTCCAGCCCTTCTCCTCTCCTTGGAGGTTGATGGTATGGCAGAGGGTGGGGGCTGTGGGGGAAACTGAATGGTCAAATTCTCTAATCACTCATGGTTGGGTTCCCCGGCAACCAGCCCCCACCTTTTGATTGCTGAAGGGCTTTCCAAAAGTCACTTCATTAACATAAAAAAGACACCCTTATTGCTCTCATCACACATCTCAGCCTCCCATCCAGATTTCACACCATAGAGGGTTTTGAGTTGGTTAATTATGGACTAGAGAGATGACTGCAGAATTTCAATTGAGGTGATAAGGGCATGGCGTGATGGTGACAAAGAAAAAGAACCTCAAAGGACTAACCCAAGAGATCGGTGAAGGAAGAATCAGCAATGGTGGTGATGGATTGTGTACAGATGATTAACGATGAGGAATGGAAAAAGCTAACTCCACGCTCTGTTCTGGAGCAGATGAGAAGCTGATACTGGTGACGGGTAAGAACTGAGAAAAGAGGAAACCGAAGGATGGTTGTGAAGCCATATTAAGGGTCATACGGCTTTAATGCTTCTTGAAGTTAGTGGTCATAATGAAGAAAACTCCCCATTGTTTGAATTATTTGTAAAGACTAATTACCTGATTGTATCATTATCTTGTGTGGTTCTTTTATATATTGTCACTGGTACTCTGATATTTTCGTGGATTCAGAACTTCCTAAGCCAATGTTCCCATGCAGACTTGTAGCCTGCATCCCACATCCTTTCAACATTTATTGTTACATGCATTTGGAAGACTCAAACTAGAAACTTAAAGAATGCTTTATTTCTCTTAAAACTGTAACACTTAACACCCACAAGAATTATAGTTTCCCAAGAGATTCAGCATGTTGAAAGACTCGAGAGCATGTATACATAATGCAAACAAAAACACTAGATAATACATCTAATGGCTACTGCCTGCTGGTGGTCCCCATCCCTCACCTCCACACCCCACCCTCAGGTGAGAGGGGTTCGCTGTCTCTCACAGACCCGATGCCCTTGTTCTCTCCTGTTGGGATCAGGGCAAGAACTCCATATCTGTGCAAACTTGCTCATTTGCATCTCATGTCTCACTACAACTTTTAACTACTTTAGACCTTGCAATTTAGAGAGTGTGGAGGGTTAGGTGGTTAAAAAAAGATAAAAAGACCACACAAGAGAGGTACCCAAATCAGTTTGTAGCAGCTCTCATCTAGAAGAGTGGACCAAAAACCACTAAAAGCCCTACCGCATTACTTGCCCTGCGGTGTCTCCTTTCCTAATTGCTCTTCTCCCACCTCCTTCTATATGCTGAGCTCACTATGAGGTTCAAATTTCCTTGCTTTTAAGATGAAAGCAAGATATTGAAGTCTCCCTAGTAATTCTACATCTTTCATTTTCCATCTAGCATCATGATCCCTATGCTTCCAAATGTATGTGCTTTTCCTTGTATTTCAGGAAAAGAAAGTGGGAAAATGTAAGTGAGGTTGAGTTTAATGGGAATTAGGTGAAAATCAGGTCACTTGAGGTGAGGCAAATCTTTTCTAGGTCTGGAATAATATGAAAGAAGACTGAAAACCGATGCTTTGATGAATCTAGAATGAGTTCCAATCAATTGTTTATTTTCATAATTTTTGAAATCATACCAAACATGTCACTCCAGTTTTACCTTCCTCCTAAGCACAGCGAGTGCTTGCTGATTCATGTCACCACAGGGACTGGCACCGGACACTATATTCTTCAACTACACCTGCCTAAATCAAAGGAAAGATAAAAACAAGGTGGCTGAAAAAACTGCATTTTGTGTGACTTGATGGTCAAGAGTAGTGATACATACTGGAAAACACGTAGGATCTTTGCACATGGGACCCCCTTATACCTGGAATCTTCTCCTGTTCCCCCAGGCCACACCCCTTCATCTGGTTTAACTATTCCTCCATCTAGTGGTTTTCAGCTCAAATGCCATTTCATCAGAGAAGTCGTTCCCCGACCCCCCAGATCAGGTCAAGTCTGTTTCTTTTCATAACATTTGAGTCTGTACTTGTGGATCTGGTTTCCACTACATGTGAGGGCAGGAGTGTGTCTCTTTGAACTGTTTATTTGTTCTAATATCTTGTACAGGGTTTGGCATGTAGTAATCGCTCAATAACTATTGTATGTATGCATGAGTGTATGTAAAAACTATTGTATGTATATATGTATGCGTGTATAATCGATCATGAGTCAGAGGTCCTGGCTTCTAATTCTAACCCTACTTCTAACCTTGGAAGAATTTCCTTGTGACCTTAAAATGATTGTCTTCACGTCGTTGGTCTTGATTTCTTCATCTCCAAAGTGAATACTTGGGGCTGGCTCACAGCCTGGGAACTTCTGCTCCAAATTTCACGGTCCTGAAATGTTATGTGCAGATATTTTTGTGAATTAAATAACATTAAAGTTGGCCTCTAAGAATCATTCTATAGTAAATTATTAATGATAGGTCAAGGTAAAATACCATCTAACCAGCTCAAGCATATATTATCTGGAAAGCACACTGATTATTCAAAGTAGGAGAGGAGGCTTATTTTGAGAGGTTTGTAGATTTCCTGACTTCCTTAGGGTAGAGGTTTGGGGATATTCAAACTTGGATAAATAGCTGAGAACAGGGGTGGGACGGGGGCATATATTAAGGACTAAGAAAATATGTCTAAATACATGATAGCTAGTCCTTTTGAAAAGCGAATTGCTGTATACTGAATTACTTTGTAAATTCATGATTTCAACTAACGAGATTCTGAAAGTCTTGTCCAACCACATTTCAATCTCTATTCATGCTTCTTTGCGCCAACTTTCTTATTATGTAAACTTAAAGCCAGTTTCGGAAAGATGCTCTAGTGGAGGGGAAGACTGGGCTCCATATGGGGCCCTAGGAGGGAATGCGTGTCTACCTCTGCTAATGACCAGAAGGAAATAGCCTGTGCTAATATTTGAAACTCAGACAGAGCCTTTGACACATTTGCCAATGTTTTTCATAAAATATTTGTTTAAAAGACCAACTGCATCCCAACCATCTCTGGACTGTATCTTGTTTTGCTTTAGCACATTTATCATCCTCTGTTCTTTCCTCAGCTGTGCAGCAATCTCATGGGAGTTTTCATTAAAAACCGATCTGCAGAGCAGGAGTCGTGTCAGTGTTATGAATGAGGACAGGTCTGATAGCATCTCCAACTGCTGTGGGAGGAGTCGCGTGCTAAGCCAGGATGCTGGGTGAAAAGCAAACTTGAGTGTAAGACAGCCCTGGGTGCTGATTGGTTGCTGAACTGGTGGTGAACCATCATTTCTGAGGTTTGGCAGCTCCATCCTGTGGACCAGGGCCCAGTTAGAGGGTCAAGAGAGAGCAGGAAGATTATTGGGGCCACTGCCCTCAACAATCGATGCCTAATGTACAACATGGTGATACTGCATTGTGTCAGTATAATTAATAATACTGCATTGTATATTTAAAAATGGCTAAGAAAGTATATCTTAAAAGTTTTCATCTCAAGAAAAAATATACCTGTGTGATGATAGACGTGATGATGGATCATTCTGCACTATATACAAAATCAAATTATTAATATGCACACCCCAAACTAATATGATGTTATATGTCAATTATCTCAATGAAAAGAAAAGTAATTCAGGTAATACTACCATTCCTGAAAGTTTTTCTATAGATCACATTTTTACAAGCTGACAATTTTTTTAAGGACCAACTATACTAG
Organism: Anoura caudifer; assembly: GCA_004027475.1. Lineage (NCBI taxonomy): Eukaryota > Metazoa > Chordata > Mammalia > Chiroptera > Phyllostomidae > Anoura > Anoura caudifer. Next base: position 144,340 of record PVKU01003923.1, on the reverse strand, counting down.
AATTATGTACTTTTTAAAAGAAAAAGTAATTTAGGGTTAATGAAATCATTTTCCCACAAAACAAGTACAGAACTGATGCCATGCACTGAGGGAAGGAGAAGCGGCCAGCCCAGCGTCCCCTGCTCCAGGCCTGTTCGTGCACGCTGCCCTTGGGGTTGCAGAGTCACTTCCCCTTAGCCACCAGTGACCCTCACGGCCAAGCAGACATTCCGGTTCTAGATGTTCAAAGGCTGCCACTTCCTGCCCCCTTATCACTCTTACATCACTCCTCTCCTAGCAGGACTCCAGCTATAGACAGATAGGCTGATGCAACAAAACAATAATAACTAGTATTTGTTGAATGGTTCTAGACCAGCAATGTTGCTAAATGTTCTATGTACATTACCTCTTTAATCCACCCAGCCACTTGAAGCACAGCCTAATTCTTTTAGACTGAAGCACGGAGTCAAAGCTGTGGTCATCTCTGGGTGAGTGAGTGGGGGTGGGGGTGACGGGGCAGAATTATGAAGGCCTCCTGGCATTTGGGAAACGTTCTCCTTCTCTGTCAGGTTACACCAGTGTACGCATATGCAGCAACTTATCAAGCTGTATGTACGCTATACCGAAATTTTCAAAAGGCTAGAAAAGGAACATAAGCTCCACAGGGCAGGGGTTCGTGTGTTTTATTCATCCGAGTGTCCCCATTACCTGCAGGACCTAATTAGCTGCTCAGTAGATATTTGCTGAGTGAGCACAGGCACGAAATCTGGGTTTGTATGCTATTTAGTCATGTTTATTTCTATCCATGTTTTGCTGGAAGCTCTTGGTCAGGGGTATGTGAAAACAGGCTGAGAAGTTAAGTAGGTATCTGACTCAAGATAACCCCGCCAGTTAGGGGATGGAAGCGTCCAGGGTTTGTGCTCTTGAAGCACTGCTTTAATGCTCCCCATTCTGCGTTGTGAAACGACAGGTGAGACGTATGGGAACGGGGGTGTGACTGGGGGAGCGGAAGACCATATTCCTGATCTCAGAGCCATACAAGTAGTAGAGGCGGTAGCCAGCGGAAGGGAAGGGTCATTTTTCAGACTCGGAGGAGCTGCTTTTGGACGGAGGCTGTGCTGTGAGAGTCCTCTGATCCTGGCGTCAGTGACAGTGGCCATAAGCACCATACACATGCAGCAAGGGGGTCTTGCTGAGGGCCCAGAGCTTAGTATCTCAGCTTTCCTTGGAAGTGAAACAGACTGGTTCTTGGAGTAGGGGTCAGCCTTGCCTGCACTTTACTTTGTGCCAAATGGGACTGTAATACAGATGATGAAACGCAGACAGGTTCCAAGAAAGCCAGAAGAATTCAGATCCCTGTTGACTGGGCTCTTCTTTCTCTTCCCTTTGCCCAGTTTCTTTTCCCAATACAGCTTGAATAAATGAGGAGATCTTCTATTTTTGGTAAAACACAGCAGAGGCTGTTGGGGCCTCTGGGTCTTGCTTCCCCAGGGACACGTGATTGGTGGTCCTAAGGGTGGGGCCATATACCCCTGCAGTATTCCTTCTCACTGGTAGGAAGGAGAAAATGGATACACAAACAACTACAAAGAAAGAGAAAGTAAAATCCAGCAATTTCACTCTTGGATATTTAGACAAAGAAAATGAATCACTATTTTAAAGAGATATCTGCACCCCCGTGTTCAGTGCAGCATTATTTACAACAGCCAAGACATGGAAATGACTTAAGTGTCCAGCAACAGATGAATAGATTTTAAAATATTATATGCACAATGGAATATTACTCAGCCTTAAAAAAGGAAAACCTGCCATTTATGAAATGTGGATGGACCTTGAGGGTCTTATGCTAAGTCATATAAATCAGACAGAGGAAGACAAATACTGTGTGATCTTACTTATATGTGGAATCTGAAAAATTCGAACTCACAGAAACAGAGAACAGATTGGTGGTTGCCAGAGTCGGAGGAAGGGGCGGGGGGCGGGGGGCAAGCGGGTGAACATGATTGAAAGGCATGCACTTGCAGTTATAAGAGAGAGGAATTCTTGGGATGTAACGTACAGCATGTGACTATAGTTAGCAATACTATCTATATTGTATATTACAAAGTTGTGAAGAGAGTAGATCTTGAAAGTTCTCGTCATAAGAAAATATATTTTTAACTATATGCAGTGCTAAGTGCTAACTAAATTTGTGCTTATTTCATGAAATATGCATATACCAAATTATTATGTGGTACTCCTTAAATGAATGCAGTATTATGTATCAGCGATTCTCAACCTTTTTCATCTCATGGCACACATAAACTAATTACTAAAATTCTGCGGCATACCAAAAAGTATATTTTTTGATGATCCGACAAAAAATAAGTATAATTTTGACTCATTCACACCAGAAAGCCATTGTTGCGTTGGCTGTTGTCATTTTTTATTTGGCACTCTAGGGGGAAACAGGTCAGTGCCCCTGACTAAGCAGTCAGGTGCTGCATGTTTTAAAAATTCTTGTGGCACCGTTGTGCCACGGCCCACAGGTGGACAGTGGCTGTTATATGGCAATTCTCTCTCAAAAGTAGGAAGAAGAGAAAGTAAAGTATCACCAGCGAGGTACTGGTAAACATTTTGGGGGTGAATGAGAGAGATGTTGAGAGATCCAGTAGCTAAAACCTCACAAACTGCACACACTCATACACGTACACGCTCACGCACACACACCAGATTCGCTGATTCTCTGGCCAGGAGGAGAACACGACTTGGCTGAATGGCTGCATCTTTTCCCCATCATATCTTTCCCTCACTCTGAGAGCTAATTCTCCAAATGCTGCTCAGAAACAGGAAGCTTCCGCTGTGCCCCCCGCCATCCTGGGGTGGGCTCTAGCAAGCCCAAAGCAGCCTGAGCCACAGCAGCCTCTCCAGGTCTGAGCAGTGCCTGCTTGGCTAACCCCCGTGGGCGGGAAGAATGAGGGAAGGGCGAGCAGAAGGAGAAGGGGGGGCCGGGGTGGAGGAAGGAAAACAAGAGAAGTCCCTGAGAAGGGGCTGCAGGTGCTCCCGCTCCGTCTTGAGTCTGCAGAAGAGGCATCTATTTCATCTGTGTACTGCACTCTCGTAGGTACCAAGGCCAGGGATTCAGGGGGAAGAAATGCAGGCGGTGACCCCCTTGTTGGTCTCTTCCTCCATTCTGTCTCTGAGAACAAAAGTGAGGTGACCGTTGCTCTTGCCCCAACTTAGGCCACGAGGATTAGGCCACACACTCGAGAGGGAGGAGCTGCAGGGTAACAGCATTGTCAAACTAGCCCTGGACTCTCCACCACCAAAGAAATACAGGCCTCACCTGTGTGAGACCCAGTTATGTTGGGGGTCTGTCACTCCCAGTTAGCCCTCATGCCCCGCAAGGCAGAGAGTGTTTACAGCATGGTTTTCTTAACAAGTGAAAATTGGAAAACCAATGACCAGATGATTACCATTGCACTCGATGAGAGATGATGTGATCTTTCTTTCGATTATATTTTAAATCTCAAAAGCAATTTTGTAGTTCAAACTACATGGAGATATTTTATTAAAGAGTAACCATTTTTCTTTGAAACTCTCATCTTCCTCCTCCCCTAAATTCCACTCTCAACCTCCAAAACAGGACTGCTAATCTTTTAGAATTTCACGTACACTTCTTTTTTAAATTATATTTTATTGATTATGCTATTACAGTTGTCCCATTTCTCCCCCATCATTCCCCTCCACCCTTCACATCCCCTCCCACCCACATTCCCCCCCCCTTTAGTTCATGTCCATGTGTCATAAGTTCTTTAGCTTCTACATTTCCCACACTATTCTTGCCCTCCCCCTGTCTATTTTCTACCCACCATCTATGCTACTTATTCTCTGTACCTTTTCTTCCTCTCTCCTCCTCCCACTCCCCTGTTGCTAACCCTCCATGTTCATGTGCACTTCTTTTTAAAAAATGTTATTCTGCAGGGTTATTATTATTATTATTTTTTTCACTTAACAACGTAGCATGAGTAACTGTCCATACTGGTACGTTCTGCTCAACCACTCTGATGAACCGTGACTAGTGAGCCAGTGGCCCCCTGGCAGACTTTTAGGTTGTTTCCAGTTTTCAGCATCATACACAACATTCAGGCAACACCTTGTGCACATGAGTGGTACTTTGATAGAACAGATTTGTGCAAGTGAATTTTCAGGGTTTAGACCTTCTAAAGTGGACTTTTACATCTTATTAGGACGAAAGTCACATAGCAGTTTTCATTGTTTTGCCTCCCAGGAGCAGCTACAAGATACAGAGCTACAGGAATGAGAGAGGGTTGGTGTGAAGGCAAGGATTCCTTTCAACCCCTTGTCCTTTTCAGACTTAGCAGGCTGAAAAAGAAAACACTCCATTAACAGAGGGAGGGTCTGTGACTCCAGTGAAAGCACAAAGCCTGTGGTCACATCTGGCCTTGGAGCCAGCTGAGCTGATCACCCCCAAGTATCTTCTGTACCCAACTGCACACATTGTTCTTTAAGGCTTCTTGAACATTGGGGTCTGGATTCAGGAAAGGAAAGGACCTTCCTGGGGATAATTACGCAATTCTGTCATTTGCTTTACATTCCGCTCATCATAACTGATTTTTACAAACAGTTCAAACTCGCTGCTGAGTGATGTTCATTTTTGGAGAGCCCAGGGATCTGTCGGCACCGTCACCGTGCCTCACAGTTCTCATCTGCACCATTTCCCTAAGAGCGATAAATGAAACCAGCCCGGAGCACATTTTGACTGAGATACTGGATCTATAAAGGCCAACTATTTTGGGAAGGAGGCCAGAGGCTTCCTAACCAAACAAGTACAAACTTCGTTTTCTTTTGCAGTCAACCATTTCCTTTTGGTCCCAATCTATTTATGGAGATCCCTGGAACAGGTCACATCCTTCTCAGTATATTGTTGCTCAGCAGACCAGTCCTGAAGCCTTCAAACACTGGACCAGATATTCTTGACCTTTCTTTGGTCCATGGATATATTTGGCAGCCTGCTGAAGCCCATGAACTCCTTCCTCAAAATGTTTAAATCCTTATAAAATGAACGGGATGACAAATGAAACAAGTCATGTTGAAATACAATTATTAAAATATTAAAAACAAATGTGTTATATAATGTGTATGCTTTTTTTGGTTATCGTTAAATAATAATAGCAGCAGGTCTGATAACTAGTATCATTTTGAGGAAGTGATGAGCATAAACAGTATTAAAAGATGTTTTCAGTAACTGAAAAAATGATATGAATGTATCTGTGGTTCCACTAGGGACAGAGTCAGAGGTATGCTAATACCATTGTATGTGCTGCCTACACACATAAAGGAAATACCAGATTTTAGTTGGAGGTTAGTGAAAACAAAGATGCATTTTTTTCCCCAACCACATTCACAGACTCTAAACTCTTTTGTTTAAAAACCTCTGCTCTAAACCCATCATCCTCTTTCCTGCTGGACCTCTCACCCTGATGTCCCACAGGCAACCCAAGTCCCTCCCCAGACCCCATTCCCTCCCTCTCTCCATGGACACACCAGCCATCGCCCAAGCTTAAAATTCTCTTCACCCTCTCAGTTCCTTGCCTCCTGGGCATTCCTCCATTGAGTCTCCTCCGTCCCCCTCCATTCCTTTCCCCTTAGTTGGGCATCACCTGGACAGACCCTTGAAATAATCTGCTTGCTGTTTCGCCTGATTTGGCCTCCTGCCCTCCAGCTGGTTTTCAACCCTGCTGCAGGATTGACTATTTCATACCACCACCACGTTTGCCGTCTCACTGTGCCAAAACCCTTCCGTGACTGCAGGACAGAACCCACCTTCCTCCTGTAGCACAGAAGGCCTTCTGGAGCCTGCCCCCCCCCCCCCCCCCCCCCCCCCGTTTTGGCCCCTATGGTTTTGTTCCTTCAACACTCCAGGTCCCTATTGTAAGGAAAGGTTTCCACTCCTCTATCACATTCCAGGGTGTTTCCTGTGTCCAGGGACTCCTCCCTGAGATGCCCTTCTCCAGCCAGGCCTCCCGGCGGGTGCTAACTCATGCTGACTCATCGACTCGTAAGTACCCCAGCCCTACCCGGGTGCCCGCGCCCACACACACAGTTGATTGACCTTTTTCTCCTCAGTTTCTTCACCGCATCTACTGATGGCAACTGTAAGATTTTACTTGGCTCATTATATGTTTTTTATCCATCTTTTTCTTATATATCTTTTTCTTGTCACTAGGCATGCTCAAGGGCCTTTACCATGTATTTGTTTTTATTTTTCTCTTTGATTTGTTAACATCTAGCACGGTATCTAGCACGTAGAATAGCTTAATAAATGTATGGGCTTTAAAAATAAATAAATAACTGAAGAATAAGTGGATTAATAGAAGGGAAAATGCCCCTAAAATTTCTTGCATTTAAACAAAGTGTCAATTGTAACACTGACTCATAATAAAGCCTGTTGTGCAGCTAAAAGCAGAACCCCTGTAATCTCATTTATTTTACTTCCATAATCTCATGTATTTTGCAGCCACTGTATCGAGCATGCGCTGCTCAGAGATGAAGGGACTAAGAGATGCAGGACTCTGCTTTGCGTCTGAAGATTGAGAGACAGGCTCCAGACCCCATCTTTGGTACAGCTGCTTGCTTGTTATGAAATATGTTCTGAGGAGTACAGGCGTTGCTGGCTCCAGAAACTCATGTTTTCCTGCCAGTGAGTGAAAATTCCAATTCCTATTTGAAATAAATTCCGGGTTTAGAGGTCAGAGTAAAAGTTTCATAATGTCTAGCAGAACAAAGCCAGAATTTTGGCTTTCTACTTTAGTAGGTCTATGTTTTCTACCTTCTGATACCAAATGCCTGACATTGTTCCAGTATGGCCTGGTCCCGCACTCTTGAAATCTACATTTTTTCTTAAAATTGTGTCGTCCTTCTCATCCACTCTATTAATTTGTAAATAGCCAGTAGACAAGTACTAATGTATCCATGTAATTATCTACTTGTTCTGCCCAGCTGCTCCCCAAATGTAGGTGGTAGGTTTGGGGTGGGGGCAATTTCAGTTTCGTAGAATTCTTTCAAATGAGGGGGCAAACTTGACCTTTTTGCACTGTTCAGCTCTGTGGTCAGTATAGTATTATTCTACAGGTTGATAAAGAAAATGAGATGTTTGTGCATTTTTATGATCAACATTCAGGGATTCCTGCCTTTGGAAACATTGTTGCACTCACATCCTATCACCGCAGTTGCCGGCCAGTAGGCTTCTCTGCTGGTTGTGAACTGTATGGGAAATAGGTGAGCAGAAGCAGTGGCCTTCAACAAATTCACCAGGGCGTTTGACTTCCTTCTTAGGAAGACCCTCATTATCACTGACTTGAGAATTGCTGCCAGTTACAAGACAAATGCAGTGGCGCCACAGTCATTCATCAAAGGAAAGTGGGGAGCAGCCTTTGCCACGCATTGGAATGAGAGGAAAAGCGCTGCTGTTAGCTGTTAGGTCCGTCACCGTCACCGTGGTGATGTGCCCAGATCTCCCTTTCATATTGAGAGTCAGAGCCCTGGGCTACCAGTCACTTTCGCTTCCTACTCCTGCACGGAGGAATATTTTGTATAATCCAGTCTCTAGTTCCAAAAGTCCAAAGCCTTTCATTGTCACCTGCCCCGTGAGACACTTCTCATGTGTCTTCCATACTTGTAAGGACAGGAGATGGCTTTTGCTAAGTGTTGTTGGAATCCACAGGCATTTAGGTGCAGCTTCTTAATAGTAATAAAAAAATCTCCCACCAGAGCTAGGTATCTTTAGCAGGTCTCCTCTTTTTCTTTTTGTTTTTGGAAATACAAAGCACCTATTTCTCTGGCTAATTTGTACTTCAAAAGCAAGCTCAGAGACAATATAAGAAATCTAAAACGTTTTTAATTTGTAGAAGCATTTTGTTTTTGAAATAGCTGAGGCAGTTTAAACACATACTTTACCAGAAGTAGGCTGGGAAATGGATCTGTGGCCCTAGGAATTCTTGAGCAGCAGCCATCAGAAGGCCTAGAACTCCTGGTATGGACATGGTCCAAAAGGCTAAAGATGCGGATTCAGCAAGGGGGTGGACCCTGTCAGCTCTACTGCCCAGACATCTACCTTCACACATTTATCTACTTTGCTCCCCTTTGCCAACCTCCCCTGCCCCACTCAACCCCACCTGGGGGGGGGGGTTGCCTTAGAGACAGAACTAAAGCTAGAGACAGGAAAAGTGCCCATTGGGCTGGGGTGTTGTGTACTCCACAGGAAGCAGAAAAGGTGTTGGGCCATTGGCTGAGGTTCCATGGAGAAAGTCACTGCCAGAACCCTGTGCCAGGGAGAAAGTCAAGGAGCACCAGGTTTCAGGGGCCTGAGCCAAGCACGCAGAGCTGTGTTCAGAGATGCCAGGCTGCAGGAGGAAGACAGAGGAGATCCCAGTCACTAACCCCAATGTGTACGATGCAAAACCAAGACAGAATCAGAACATACCATATGGGCTAAGACAAAAATTGGGTAGCTTACTATTTTTGAGCTGCACCTTGTATGTGTTAAAGTAGCAAGGGTTTTCATAAGTAGATATCAGTCCTCTTTTCTGTATCAGAAAGAGGCATCTCATCATTGTCTATTCCAAAGCTAAGGCCTCCGTGGGCATGCAGGATTCTCTCCTCCATCTTCCCTACAACCATGCAAATCATTCTATCTTTGGTTCCTCCACCTTTCTCCAGTGGCTCTTTCCGATCAACTTATAAACCTATTCCAATTTTTCCCATATCAGCAAAACAGTGCTTTCCTAAATTCCGGGTTTATCCTAAGCGATACAGTAACAAAGGATGAAAAAAGGAATAAAAGAAAGGAAGGAAGGAAAGTAAGAAGGGAGGAAGGAGGATACTTTTTTGTTTAAGAATGTGTACATGCATCATAAAAATTTTTAAAAGGTAGGAAATGATTATTATAAAGGTCAAGATGGAGGGTAGGGAGATATCATACAGTACCCTTCTGGGGAACTGATAATATTTTATATGTTTATTGAGATGTTTATTTCCTTATTTGTTAACTGAACACATATATTATATGATTTTCTACAAGCATATTACATCTTAAGATTTTCAGAAATTTTTTAAATTGAAAAAATAAAACAGCAACAAATTCTGTGCTTGGGGTCTGTACTTTTTTCATCTCTTGTCCTTCCTTCCCTATGTGGATTGATTTTCTTCTCAGACAGTTTCTGCACACAGTAAGAAAGTTTGACATCACCTCGGAGTTTGCAATCCAGAATGAAAAAGAACACCTTTCCTCTGGGACCTGTAAATCAGATCTCTGGGCGGTGTTCACTGCTGTGCGCTGGTCTTGCGCCCACATCCAGTAGTGTGCTGGTAAGCTGACTTTTGCTGGAGGGTGAGGTCAGGGCTGATTTGTAGTATCTGCTAACTTCTATGTTGTAAATGCCTCCACCATCGCTGATTTTAACCTACCAACGTGATGCCACTTGTGAGCTGGACGGAGCTGGCTCTAGTACATCACTGCCATGTTGCTGATAACATCGGTGTGGCCAGGTGATGAGATGCTCACTCTTTCCTTCCTGGGGCAGAGGGCATGCATAGTTTTAATAGGACACCATGAAGGTTTTCTTCACCAGAATTGCACAAAGTGGGAAGAGTGGCTGGCCAAAAGTTAAGTGAAGAAAGAGCACCAGAAAGAAGGAATGAATGCTGCATAGTTGAAAACAAAACATGCCCGTTGGGCTCTGTTTTTTATATCCTTTTCTCCTTTTCCTCTTCTCATTCTGTGTATGCTCTGTGTGATCTCATCCATCCTATTGCATTGATGTTGATGAAACAATGATTTTCAAAATCTACATCTTCCACCCAGACTTGGCTTCTGAGTTCCAGCCTCGTGTTTCATCTGTCAACTGGCTCTCTCCATCTGGATGGCCCCAGCAACCACAAACTGTGCATATCCATAATTGAATTCACTCTCTCTCCCACAAGCATATTTCTCTGGTTCACTAGTTACAAACTTCAAAATCATCTCTGAATCATTTCATTGTCCCTCCCTCCCCACAACCCCGCCCCTGTGGTCTGGTCAGCAAGCCTCAGTTCTATTAATTTGTGCCTTTAAAGCATCTGTGAGATGTATCCCTTTTCTCTCCCTTCCAGTCCCATTGCCCTAATTCAAACCCACACTTGCTTTTGCCTTGACTCTTACAGTGATCTCTTACCTGGTCCCCAGGCCTCCTCCAATCCATTCAAGTTTCAAACAGTATAACCTTTCAAAAATACAAATGTAGCCCTGGCCAGTGTGGCTCAGTTGATTGTAGCATTGTGCTATGCACTGAAAGGTTGCGGGTTTGATTCCCAATCAGGGCACATACGTAGGTTGTGGGTTTGATCCCTGGGCGGGGTGCTTACAGGAGGCAATCGATTGATATTCCTCTCTCACGCTGATGTTTCTCTCTCTCTCTATCCCTCCCTTCCTCCTTCTCTAAAAACAGTGGAAAAAAATGTCCTTGGGCGAAGATAAAAAAAAAATACCAATGTGATTACAGCCTTTCCCTGGGTCAAACTCCTGTGAAATGCCTGTGACGGTCCAGACTCCTTAGCATGTGCACAGGGCCCAGGACTCCCTACCCAGTCCCCATCAGGCATCTCACCCTCCTGGGCCTTCATATGCGCTGTTCTTTCCTCCTTGAATTTGTCTCAGGTAAGTGTGAGTCTCCCTCACTACCCACCCCCAGCCCCAGAACTAACTGCTGCCTTATCCATGCCTCCGCAGCTTGTGGTGCAAACCTTAATAATAATCCTTAAACTGCACTATAATTAGGTGTATATTGATAAGTGTTTTTGAATGAATGAATTGTAGATGTTTAGTGGGTGGGAAAGGCATATGGATCATATCCACTAAGCTCTACAGTCCTGGTCTTTATTTCAGTGATCCAAACTCTTATTCTGCCATAGAGACAGTGAAAGTTCTGTTTCAGTGTTAAAATAATAATAAGAAGAATAAATCATTTGGGCCGAGTCTTGACAGTTCATCAAACTGTCTCATCAAACCATAAGCTCATCAAACCATCGGCTGAAAGATGCTGAGAGTTCCGGGAAACATTTCCTTTTTGTAAAAAAAAAAAATCTGTATTTACATCTCATGTCCGGATGAATACACTTCCTCTTATTTCATTTAGAATCAGATGTATTTTAATATTAAAGAATTATTTTTGAGCCAATCTTCTGTCTGTTGGGAGGCAAAGTGCCGTACGGTAAACAACAAAGTCTTTCTGTAGTGAGGCCGGCATAACGATGACACCTCAGGCCCTGCCAGCTTTGGTCCAGCTCAGCCTGTTAAAGTGCAGTGGCATTAACTGTCGTCATCTCTCATTTTGCCAAAAGAAAAATTTAGGCACGCAAGAAGAGTCGAGTTTGACTTAAAGGAAAGTAATTTGATCAGTGTGTTTCTGTTCCTTGCTCCAGTTTCTAGGACACAGTCGCTTCCTCAAGGAGGCTGAATAACTTCGAGTGGGAAGTTAAGGGAACTGAGGATGAGAGATATTAGGATCTAGTTATATAAATGGGAAGACTTAATGAGAAAAAGTAAGGCACAGAACCAAGGATAGACTATGGGATGCAAACTAAATCAAAGTGGAGTGTTCTCCCAAAATTTCATCTCTCAGTTGCAAATTCTCCAGAACAATATAGTTTTAGAGTTTCAAATGTTATCCTGGTTATAAATAATTCCCTTTCTTGATATTGGCATTAACATCTGAATAATTGCAATATGAAAATGAAAACCATCCGCAAGCCTCAACTAAATTGTAAGATCAAAGACTTGACTCTAGGATGAGGTTACTTACAGCTCAGTTTTTACCCACTATGATAAGGATCTACGACAAGAGTAAGAAGTATGTGGAATTCTTGCTATTTTTCCCCCTTTCTCCCATGTCCAAGATCAACGCCAGCGAGGAATTATAGCACTGGTTATTGTGATCTGTTTGCCAGTCTTCAAGCCTTCAGTACAACATTATTGGGCGAGCCACTAATAATCCATCATGGCTGGCTCACATTTCAGTCAGGGATGTAACAGGAAGCAGATGGTACAGAGTGGCAACTTTACGGGTGTTTGTTGCAAGGACTCTTGCTAACCCTTGCCACTCCTAGGCCTGAAGGGGCAGGTGATTTGGAGAATTCAGAAGAAATGGCTGTGTAAAGGGAATATTTGGCAGGAGCTTAGTTTTTGATGGTAAAGCAGCCAACCCATTGCTGCCTGGCAGGGAGGGAGCTGGGGAAATGAATACCCAAGCCCCGCCCTTCTCTTGCCCTTCGGTCTCCTGCCGGTGGGTCTATTAATCAGGCCCAGTTTGTACAATCTGTATCAGTCAGCCCCTGTTTCGTGGAGTGGAATGGAGCAGATTAGAGAGTAGATCTGGATGGATAATGGAATATATCTATTTATATATCTTTTGAGACCAGACTGAAGGCATGTTGCATGTAGAGCTACCTTATCATACCGTCTTCTGCATGCGTGTGCAAAGACAAAAGACAGGCTGGGCTGCTGATGCTAGATGTCATTGAACTTTTATGTCTTCCTTTCCCACTAGTTAGGCAGGAGGGAGCCTGTGTCCTGTGAGATGGATGATGCAATTCTCTGAGTTTAACATAGTTCTAAACCAGTTGAATTGTTGGCAGGAGAACACCAGCCGATGTTGTTAGAAAGATGTGATAGACTATCTTGTTTCTAACACGACTGTAGCAAAGTACCCAAAGAAAATTTCCTCCTTCTTTTCATCTGCTTGCAAATGGGATCCTTATTTCTCTGGAGTCATCTGCAAGTGTTAATGATCCCCCATCTGAATCCCTAGCCAGTAGAGAAGCAGGAGCTTTTGGGAGAGTTTATTCATATCCAGTCTATATATTTTTGTTTGAAACCTGATATCTTGACTTCAGAGCCAAGTGTCTTGTGATCTGCCATCACCCAAATGTGTTTTTAAGGCGTCATCCCAATGGTGTTTTCTTCTGCTGGAAATAGGATGTTGTTGATATGTTTCTGTTGTAGAAAATGTTTCATATGCCAGTTTTCAAAAATAAAAATTCTAAAACTGTCCATGGAACATTCTAGGACATTCTCAAGGGTGGAGAAGGCCTTGTCCAAGCAGGGTGTGTTTTGTATTGGGCCTGTGTTTATATGATCACATTAGGAGAGCAGCCTGTGGGATTTCAGCTTAATCGAAATATATACTGTTTAATGCAAAGAAGAAAGGGGGAAAAGAGAAAAACTGATATTAAAAATGAATTTAATGTATTGCTCCTCCCCCCTTTGGGTACAAGGATAAGTAAAACAAAGAGGTGTAAACAGGAATTCTATATATAATTTACCACTAGTTCTCATTTGGTTGTTTAAAAATTTATTCAAGACATGTTTATAGTCAATGTGGTCAGTGTGTCTTATTTACAATGTTTCATCAGAAAAACTAAAGACAAGTCTTGTGGGATATTTTCTAGTTGTATTTAAGGATGTTTGTCTCACTTTAATATTTAAAGACTATGTATGAAACAATAAAATCCCTCTTTCCTATACTTTATGTTTGAAGATCTTTCAAGCCTTTATAAATAATAAGCTCCCAAATACTCTTTTGAAATTTGGTTTTATTCTCCCTGGACTGGAGAAATTACATGAGGAAATAAAAGCCCAAAGCCATGGGGCAGGAAACAGGACTCTCCTCTTTTCTGCTAGCTGCACCACTGCCTTCTGACTCTCCTTGCTCCCCGTTTCCCTAAGCACACCCGCCTTCCTTTTGGTCTCCTGTCTCAGTCCTCTCTCATGGTGTTACAATCCCTATGTCCCCCTAACATAGTTCATTTTTATGCTTTCCTCCTTTGAGTTCTTTTTAACACTCATGTGTTCCACCTTTCCTGAGCCATCCCATCTCTTGGGGTCTAGTTTGGGAGGTGGACCTCCCAAACTAGAGGAGAAAGAGGGACCAGTGAGGGGGCTTCAAGAAAGCCTTGGAGATTAGAGGAGACCAAGAGCTTAGTGGCAGGGATGTGAAGGGAGGAAAGAATTTCCAAAAGAGGGGATGGCTAATAATAGTTATGAAGAGAATAACAACTAACATTTGTGGACTACTTAGTCTATGCCAGCCTCCTAACAGAGTTAAGGGACAGAGTTAGGACTTGTACCCAGGCCTGACTACTGCCAACACTCTTAACTCTACCAGTCACTAACAGAACAAGGACCCAACTGTGCCATTGACCACTGCTAATGTCCTAAGCGAGAGATTTCAGTAGAATCAGGACAGGTTGCAATAAAAGGAAGTTAAGCAATCATGAGTTTGGAATCTCTTCCAAAAAGTTTAGCAGTGAACGTTAAGAAATGGGGCAGTAGCTTAAGGAAATAGGAAGACTTTTTTTTTTTTTTTTTTTTTTGAGGGGAACTACTTCGACATTAGGTTGTGAACATGAGCTTGAAAATGTGAGAGGAGATTCCCAAGGCCAGGGGAGGAAGTAGGATCAAGGACACACATAAAAAGGTTATCTTGAGAATGCTGGGGGACATTGCTTCCTGCCTCTGAGATAAGAGAAAGGAGGATAGGATGAGCACAAAGCAAACCTGCTACAACGATAGAAGGGTTAAGAAGTTGATCTAGGATGGCCTCCATCTCCTCAGCAAAGGCTGCTAGTGAAAGGGGCTGGGGAGGCTGAAAAGAGAAGATGCAGTGGCCACTGTAGATCACGTCTTGGAAAAGCTGCTCTGTACAAAGCGGTAAATGTCTCCTCGGAATGCTTAAGAAGCCTATTTGGGATGCAGAATGCAGAGCATGAAAACACCATCACCGTAGGGCAAGATGAAAGTTGTTTTTGAAAATAAGGAATCCCAAAGGCAAAAAAAAAAACCCAAAACAAAAAAGCAGATCCTCATTCCAGTTGAGTGCCTCTTCCCTTCCTGGGTTTTTGGCTAAGAAAACAGTAACCAAATAGTCTGGGCACCAATCTACCAGAGAGACCTCTGATAAATTAAAAGTCACCTTGGCAGAAAGCAATGTTCCCAATGCCCATGGTGCAACAAAAGGTTCTTTGTAGCATAAACACCAAAGAACAAGGACTCGAAGGAGGAGTTTCTGAAGTACCTGGAGAGCTAGTTTAGGGGCAGGACAAGAAAATCTTTTATTACCTATTGAAATAGCATTTGCTTTTCTGAACTGATCACAAAGCAAAGGACACGACCCTGAGCTCTGAGAGTTCAGGGTTCAAGTCTGGGTCCTCTCTTTACTAGTGTGGGACTTTAGGCAAGTTACGTACTTTTGCTGAACTTCACCTATAAAATAGAGATAATAATACCTACCACCGAGAGATGTCAGAATTCAATGAGGTAACACATTCCAATTCCCATTTTTCCCCTACGTGCCTGGATGCTGAAAATCTCAAATTCTAAATTGTGAAAGCATGTATTTATCACATTCTTCATCATTCTCTACACTTCCCTCTCAGAGATTTAAGCAGGTCTTTTTTTTTAATGACAGAAATTATTTTATATTTGTTAAGCAGAGAAAGAAATGATCAAGGACAAGTCCAGTGTAAATATGGGAAAACCAAAGATGCAGGCACTTGTGTAGAATTCCCCTGGGGTATCTTTTTGGTCCACTAGTCACTACTACTATCTCCATAGTATGCTCTCCTGAACACCTGAAAAATGATTTAATGGAGAGGGGGAACCTTGTGGGAGAGAGGAAGGCAGGCACTGTGAAACAGATAATGGAGGGTCTGGTGTCCCTTCCCCGTGAGTGACAGAATTGGGTATGTGACACTTCCTCAGAACCATCTAATCTGGGTGTCAGGAATTTGTTTCTGGAAAGACAGGCCTCATGCTGGGAGAGTGGAGCCCTGTACTCTTCAGATTATGATGTTAGGTGTAAAACTAAGAATATCAGCACAACTCTTAGGTTTCCAGTCACAAAATTCTTGACATTGACATCCCTTAGCTTTGCAAAAATTTTGGGGAATAACCTCTGTGAGAAGTGCACACTACTTCCTAAGAAAAGGGGAGGGATCAGAGAATTCTCACAAGGTTCTACCTTATCTCTAGTGACCCACCTGCCTCTCTGGCCTAGTCTCTGCCTTCTCTCCTGTCGTTGTGGTGGCTTGACTTTGCTCCTGCCCATGACCAATGTCTCCTCCTGGGCACTATCCCATCCCTTGGTCCTGCCCCAAAACATTTGTTCTAGTAATTGTCTCCCCTCTCCCGCATCTTCAAGTTCTCCCCCTCTACAGGATCATTCTCATCAATATACAAACATGCTGTTATGCCTGTTGTTTTAGAAATAACCCTCTCTGACCCATTTCCTCTTTTAATTATACCCCATGTTTCTCCTTCCCTTTAGAGAAAAGCCCCTTGAAAGAGCTGTGCAACCTCCAGTTGCTTCTCTCTCTCTTTCCTGAACCCACTCAAGGCAGGTTTGGGCCCCTGCACTTCCACTGACATCGCTCAGGGTCACCAGATGAGTTACAGTATTGCTAAATCAATGGTCACTTCTCAAACTTCATCTTAATTGACCTACAAGCAGCATTTAACCAGGTCCATGCCCCTTTCCTCTTTGAAATACTTTCTTCTCTTGGCTTTCAGGTTTTCCTGGTATTCCTCCTACCTCACTGGACAGGGTCTTCTTCATCTCTTCAAACTGTAAATATTAGGTTTCACCAGAACTCAGCCCTTGGGTGTTTTACTTTTCTAATTACATTTATTCTCTTGGTAAGTGCTGCTGTCTTATGACTTTAAGTGTCATCTCTGTGCTGATGACTCCCATAGTTTTACCTTTACTCTAGACTGTTCTTTAAACTCATAAGACCACCTGTCCTCTTGACATCTCCAGTTGTCTGTCTACTTAGCACTTCAAACATAACATGTCCAGAACTGAGGTCCTAGCATCCTCCCCGAGGCCAGCTTCTCCTGCAGTCTCCGGTTACTAGAGGAGAAGGGCTGTTCCATTCTACCAGTCCTTTCAGCCAAAAGATCTGAAGAGCATCCTTGACTCTTTCTTCTCTCTCATACCCAGTAGATCTTGCAGCAAATGCAATAGCATTCGCAGTCCTCACTTCACCTTCCCGTTATTGTCCTGGCCCAACGCTCCATCATCTCTCACTACCATGGTCATCTCCGTGCCTCCACCCTTGCCTCCCTCAGTTTCTTCTTACACCAACAGCCAGAGGTATCCTGTCAATACGAAATCCAATCATGACACTCCTTATTCAAAACTTTTTGAGGGCTTCTTTCCATTTCATTCAGAGTAAAAGCCAAATGCACACAATGATGCCCTGTTATCTCTCGACCCATTTCCTACTGATCTCCCTCTCAAGCACCCCAATGAAGCCATACTGGCCTCCTTGCATACTTCTAACACACTCTTTATTCCTCAAATACACCTGAGGCATGCTTCTGCCCCAGGGCCTTTGCATTTGCTGTCCTTCCACTTGGGTTCCTCTCCCAGATACGCATATGGCCACATCCCACACTTCCCTTGTTTACTCAAACAAAATCATCTCAGGAAAGCCTATTTTTATTTTCTGCCTCATTTTTTCTCTCCCTAACACTTATTTCTACCTAACTATATCATTTACTTACCTTGTTTATTGTCTTCCTCTCTAGAATGTAAAACCCACAAGATTAGAGATTTTTTCCTCTGTTTTGTTCACAACTTTATTCCAGCACCTGGAACAGTGCCTGGCACATAGTATCTACAGAAAGATTTGAATGAATGGATTTTATTAACTGAATCTATTTGAGTAGCCAAAGAGATTGTCATCAAATTTTTGGAGAGGTATTTGTGGGGGAGGAGGTGGCAAAAACCTACTGATCTGGAGTATTTAAATTCATGCCAAAGATATCACCCTGTAGCAACCTTACCCACAGTCATCAAGGATGAGATTATGAGGGATAGCATGTTCTTAGTTGCATGCTGATGGCGGGCCTCCAGGCAGAAAGCTTCCTGCTGCCAATGAAGAACCAACTTTGTGGCTTAACATTAAGAATGAAACCGTGATGGTCCCATATCCCACATAAGGAATCCTGAGCTGAGAGTAATCCTTGATGATTTGTAATATGAAAGTGATAGAATGACATCTCAGGCCTGGGAGGAAAGGCACAGTGTTATGGTCTTGGTTATGGTTATGGATATGGATGGGAAAATTTGTTCTGTCAAGTCTGTGACCCAGTCCCATTTCCAGGGCTCAGAAACATGAACTGAATTAGATTTAATGTTTTTTTTGTGTATGAGTGAAATATGGTTTCTTCTTTTGAGGAAGGAAGCTCTGCTTTAAGCATCCAGGCATAAGAGATTTATGGATAATAAATATGATGTAACAGCTGAACTCAGCTGTTTGCCCCCCCTCCAAATATTAATGAAATGATTAGCTATGTGATGTTAGGTCAATCTCCTAGCTTCTTGCAGCTAGAGCCTGTATCTGTAATGTGGTAGGATGGCTATGTGGTCACCAAGGTTAATTTCCTACTCAGATTCTTTTGACATGACATCATCTAACCCTTTTTCCGGAAAAGTAGAAAATAAAATTTGTCCTGCATAGCTCATATTTTGCTGATGGGGATCAAGTGAGATAATGTTTTTGCAAGCTCTTGGTAGACTAAAACACTTTGCCCACACAAAACATTTATTATTACTACTCTCCACTAATTTGATGAGATGTGTTTATAATGTATTGTCCCCAAAATATTTTTAGGAAAATATACAACTCCAGTGAAGGGCAAAGTTGACCATGTTAAAACATAAAATACTTGAAAGCTTATCCTTTGAATTTTTTTAAAGTGAAGTAATTTTAAAAGCTGTATCAGGTATGATTGTCTTGGTGGTATGTGACAGATAACTGAAGTCATCTATGGTAAAAACGTGAATAAAACTGGGGCATCCAAGGAAAATCACCTTCAGGTGTGGCTTGATTGAGCTTAAGTGATACCAACATAAACTGATTCCTCTCCTTTTTTCATACCAGCTTCCTTCATTGCAGGTCTAATCTCAGGCTTTATGTAATCATAAAGTGTCTTCCAGAAGTTCCTGGGGCTATATCCTTCTGAGTTTGAATACAACAGGAAGTGGAAAAGCCTTTGTATAGTTAGTATTGGCAAACATCCGGCAATTCACATAGAAACCTCCCGAACCAATGTCTGCGACCAGAAGAAATACAGTTATGCTGTTAGGTTTAGGCCTGGATGTAAATTCTATCTTTAGGCCAGGAGGGGAGCCCTGTCCAGCTCTCCTGGATCAGCAGTAAGAATATCCCCCAACCCAAATTGGTCTATTCATCCAAGAAGGTGGAACCATTGCTGAGAAAGTGGGCTGTGTGTATACATTTCATAAGAAAAATATAGGCATCTACTCTTGCCTTTGCTGCTGTACATGCTCTCCAGTTGCCAAGAAGGCAGCATATGCTTTTACTTGGTGCATGAGCACGCTATTAGGAGACCTTATTAACTTTTGTTAATAGAAAGCTCTGCGTGTGCAGAGTAGACCAAATCTCCCTGAGAGCCTGTGCAGTCAGCTGTGATTTTCTTGTCCTTGCTTTCAGGTAAAGCTGCCTGGAGCAGATCAGCCACGCACTAACATCCCTGAGAAGTGCTGTGTCCTTCCCAGCATCAGGACGAACCTTTTCTGGGCGCTGCAGTGAGGCATCACTCTCACAGAGGTCAGCGGGAGAAGTCAGTCTATCCTCCAAGAGCAAATCAAACACAACTTTGTGGGTTTGGTGGTTCGCTGCCAACAAGAAGACTGATCTCTGAATTAATAGGTCATGACAGGATGACTTTGGAGTTCTTGGCAGAAAGCAGTATTTCCAATACTAATGCTCGTATGGCAAGAAAGGTGTCTCTGCTAAGTGGCCCATATTCCCTGGTAGCATTTGCATAAAGGATCAGCTCTATTATTTTATTTAATGCCAAGACTTCCCAAGATGAAGGAGATGATGGTACTCAGCATGAGTGTGGTAATGTAGCTGGGCGACGACTAACCCTGTAAACAGTTGGACCGTGGAGGACGGACGTACCGTCAACGTAACAGTGTTCGCATGAAATTATACTCTCTTCTGAATATGAATTTCCCTCCGTTGCATGTGAGAGTGGAATCTTATCATGGGAGCCTTGCTACAAGGCAAGGAGATTTGGTTAAGCTGTCAGACTGTTAAATAAATGGTCTCTTACAATTTGTTTATACTTCTACTGAGCACAACATTTCAATAAAGAAGAAAAATTTTAAGTGCCTGAAGGGAGATGGAAAACAGATTACGCCATTGACTTCAGTGGCTGACCTTTATCTCATTGCAGGGACTTTATTTTTCTGAGCAGTGAGAAGAAAACAGTGAAAAGGTTGCTTCTAAAAATTCCAGGGGACACCCTGCATGTGTTAAGATTCGCGAGCACTTCATAGCCGAGGCAGGGGCTTTCTCACCATAATTTGTATTGGAATTCAAGTCAAAGTCTGTAGTTCAAAGCAATGTGGTCTTTTTCCTACCTTCATTATGATGCATCTTGATTTAATATGACACTAGTATCCCTCCTGTGATGGCAAGATTAAAAAGCAGGACAAAGTAAAAAAAAAAAAAAACAAAAACCTTAAGTTTTGAGGTTCATGTTATTTTCCTTGCAAACTGATTATTTGCCTAAAAGTTTTTTGTTTTTTTTTGTTTGTTTGTGTGATTGTTAAATTTTGTCCCTGGATATTTGTCACCAGAACTACTACAGGAAAGTTTGGCTAACAATAAGTCTCAAAAGCTAATTTGAATGTTTCCAACAGCCAGAACCAGCTGCTCTCTGTAAGAGACTCATCTCTGGCCATGTCTATACCCCTGTCTGCAAAACATGGGGAGGGATGGGCTGAATCATGCCACTGAAGCCCATATTATAATGGGATTGGCAAATACATCCAGAGCAAGCTTTGCCTCAAAAATTTCTGGGGAGATCATCATTTGCCATTCGTCAAGTGCAGGCAGGTGAGTGTCGTGATGAAGCGTTCAGATGCTGGGATCACACGGACCTACTAGCTGCACAACTTCTGCAAGTTACTATGTCTGCCTGTCTCCAGTTTTATCCTGAGGATAATACTAGTACCAAATACAGTATTGTCCTAAGAATTGAATAACGTAATAGGCATGAAGTTCTTGGCATAGTTTCACACTCAGTTTAAGTACTTGCTAAATTAACACTAAGTTAAGCATTATTATCATCATCTGACTTATCTTAAATATTTGCTTTTGTGACTATGAGTTAAAAACTATACAGACAGGGGAAAAGTATAATCATGTTGAAAGATCCTTGTCTCTGTGTTTTCAGAAATGAAGGTAACCAATCTCTTCTTCCTAAAAATATAAAATATTAGAGAGCCAAGGTTTCAATCTCAAGAGCCAATGGAGGTACTGAGGGATTTTAATTTGGGAGGTAACATTAGGCTTATTCCAGGATTACCCTAATGCAACACATAGTTAGTTATTCACTTTACTTTGATTACACTGTTGCAGAAAAAACTTCCAAAAAGTGCTGGACACCGCTGTAAAGGTAAGTGTGAGTATAAATTTCTCCATTGTACACACTCATGCACATACACACATTCCGAAGGAGACTAGATTTTTCTCTCCAGCCAGGACAGCTACCTCTTTGTGCTACTTCTGGATTTGCTGAAATGTCTCTCTTCGTAGTGGTACATCTGAAAAAGGAATTTAAAAACATAAATTTTTTGTCTTCCTGGGTTTGACAGGGCCCGTCATATCCTGGGGACTCAGGGAGGGGTCAGGGGCTGAAATGAAACTCTGAAAGCCTGTGTTCCTATGGATCCATCGGTCAGGCCAGCAGCCAGTGCAGAAGGTAAGGCGCGAAGGAGTGAGTGCCCGGCAGCTGCTGCAGGCCATGCACACTCCGGTGTCCTGGCGGAAGGGTTAACCAGTTAGCCTCTCGCTTTAATGATGTAAAGCAAATTACAAATACTGACACGCACTCTTGAAAATTATCATGTGGGTGCAGAAGAAAAATGAATGAAAGATTTTTCTTGGCCTTATTTTAAGAGGAAAATCATTCTACACATTGCCTTTCTGAAAATGAGGCACAAGGAATATTAAACAGGGAAAATAGGTGGCGAGACAAAAAATACTTTGATTTCCTTGGCCAATGACCTTTGAGACATTGGAGTTTTCTTTGGCAGTGTCAAAATAGAAAAATAATAAGTAAAAACCAAAGCCTCCTCTGGCTTTCTTTGTTAGTCACACATTCGCAGCAAATGAGAGGCCACTGCAGGACGATTTATAGACGGTGGCCATTGAGTCATGGTCTCAGGTGGTGGCTTGCAGGTCACCGAGGCTTTGGCCTGTAAATGGAAGGAGAAGGTCATTTATTTACCAGTGTGGCACATTAATTAGCAGCAAATTTGGCTGGTGCCTGCGTGTAAGGAAGCTTGAGGTATCTCTGGCCCCATCTGCTGCAAAAATAATGATGACCAACATTTTTTATGCAAAGGCTTTTCTTTCACAGGCAACTCCTACTTGGTCTTTCACAGGAAAATGAACTATGGAGATTTTTATTCTCACCACAGTGTTGTTTTTTTTGTTTTCTTGTTTGTTTGTTTGTTTTGGCTGACTGTAAAAGGGCTATTCTTCCATGATGTTTTTGTCGTGGGGCTGGTTAAGGAGCTCCCAGATTTGAGGAGTTCTCTGTTTCCTTTGTTAAGTTGATTCTCTTCAAACCCTGAACCCTGCAGGAAGTATTTTAGAAAACAAGATCTAAACTTAGCTCTGCAGGGTAAAGTAGCTTCTCTTTATTCCCTCTACTTCCGTCCTCCTGCAGTACTGGAGCCCGGCCTCCCAAAGCTGGTTGACTGGGGACTGACTTTTCTCAGGGAAACTGTCAGGACACCCTCTCTGTCCTCATTGTGGTTTCTGAACTGGGAACTCATTTCTTCTTGTTTCTGTGCGTGTTTGTTTATATTTGTATCCAGGCAGCATTGCTCATGTTTAATCATATGCACCTGAGATTAAAAGCCGGAAGAAAGGAAATAAACAGAAAAACGTATACAAGAGAACAAAAACATTGTGTGGCTCTTCTCAGATCCCACATCTGGATTTCAAAAATAAGTGAGTAAGCAAAGGTATGAACCTGTGGGACCGTTTTCATTTCTGTCCCTTCTCCCAAGGACGGAGCAGGGAAGCGACCACTCCTTTTTTATGGTTATTGTTGTTGTGTTGTGACCTACTCTGTTCCTGGCTTTTCTTGGAGCTTTCATGCACAATCCTCACTAGCTGGATGCTTCTAATAACTCCCAGCAACTCATTTTCAGCAACATTTATTTTAAAAATCCGGTAAGAATGCAAAGAGTCCTGTGCAACTTGCAGCAGATAAACATTTCTCTGTTGATGACGTCATTTTGATCTTATTTCCGGGAGAACTTTGCCTGTACGTCCATCTCCTCTGTGGCCCCAAATAATGAAAACTCTGCAAGAATGTTTGCTGATGAGTGCACCTTTGAGTTTACAAAGATTAATGATTTTAAAATTGACTCTACAGACCACTAGTAATGAAATTGACCATATCCAATTTTGAAAGCCCTAAGACCGGAGAGAAACTGCAAATTAGCAGTGAAAAGGTAGTGTGTTCCTGGTGATGTGGAGCCCAAGCTGCTACTGGTCCAGGGAAGTGTTACAGAAAGCAGCAGTCGGGTTAGTACTGTAGCACTGATTACCTGAAGCCACCCGGACCTGAAACGTGTGGGCAGATTTAGGAGATATTCACTGGCAATTCCTGAAGAACTTGAAGTAGTAAAAGGCCAGTGATCGTATGATTATACTAGTTACAGTTAATAGTTATTATAGCCTACTGACATGAGATATGAATGAAAAGGGAAAAAAAGGTAGTTTAGGACATTATCTTGCTTCTGTTGAAACAATAATAATGGTAGCAACAATACCAGCTAATGTTTTTTGAATATTTGCTATGTTTCAGATGCAAAGCTTAGCATTTATGGCACATCATTTCACCTAGTTCTCCCCAGAGCCATCAATGGTATGCAATATTATTAATTGTTGCCCTTTTTACAATGGAAGAAACTAAAACTTAGCAAGATTAAATAACTCTCTTGGCTCAGTCAGCTGCTAAGTGGCAGATAGGAGTTGAACCTCCATCTATTTGACTTTAAAGTAAAAGCATTTAATCACTATCTTTCACCACCTCAGTATAGAATACTGTTGCTCTATTTTATGGAATTTAATGACCGCAAATGGGTAGCTCAGATGGATACAGTGGCCAAGAATTCAGTCAGTCATTTGACGGTCTTTTAAATAACATCTCTAGCTTCTTGTGAGAAACATTCTCTTTGTTTAACAATGAACTGAAATTCCTCCTACTGTCCCTTCAAACTCTTAGCTGTCACAGACATCCCCCTGTGCAATTAGAAGCTCAATCAACGTGATCCTCTTCCTTCTTCAAAGAAATAAAAGCAAAGGTAAGTGTTGTGTGAACATGTCCGATTCCCATCCAACTTTCAATGAGACTTCATATTTGGGCACCTACGTAGCATGATGCATGTGACCAGTGGCACTCAAGAGCCTGGACCCATCAACCAAGTGCCTTCAACTGCTGACAAGTGACAGTCATGAGAAGTAACGTGTGTAAGCTCTCTCTTACTGTTCCAATGTAAATCAGTTTTCCTTTCAAATATTGTAACACAGGATTTGTCATCTAACTGAGGAAGGGTTTATTCAAGTGAGTGTCTTTTCAAGTACAGGTTTTCCTAGCCATTGTGGGTCAAAGGGAAAATGCTATTTAAAGACTGATTTTCGTGACATCTAACACTTTTTGTGCTCTCTTGTTCCTCTTCCCTTTTCTCCCCTTTCTCGGACCCATTTAGCATTTCTCAATGGCTTTATCCCCCATGATCCCACTTGTAAATTGAACACGTGCTTTACAGTAACAAAGGCTAAATAGTGGCCTGTGTGCCAGAGTGATTTTCAATTTCTTT
This sequence comes from Anoura caudifer, assembly GCA_004027475.1. NCBI lineage: Eukaryota > Metazoa > Chordata > Mammalia > Chiroptera > Phyllostomidae > Anoura > Anoura caudifer. Next base: position 119,384 of record PVKU01003923.1, on the reverse strand, counting down.
TGAAGGAAAACTAAGAAAACTTGGCTCGAAAGAAGGGCAATGAGACATGGAGCATTCTGCCTATTTCTCGACACTCAGGGCTTGGTTTTGGTCCTTGCTTTTTTCCTTCTTGAGTTTTAGTACACGTTCTGGATGACAGCCTCACCTGCACTACCCCTTAGGCGTAGCAGTCAGTCCTGGCCAGTGTCCAGGTGAATTCTATTTCTGCGATATCATACTAGAAAAACAAAAGTAGTGTGTTATGTTGGGCACTAGTAGAGTACGCCATATCATTCTTTTATAATCCTCTCTCTTCTATATTTCTCCCCTATTTCATTAAGTTTCGGGTTGGTTAGAATACCCAAGACTAAGTTTTCACTATCGGTGAAACTCCCTCAAGTCTAAAGAAAATAAAATGGAACAGACAAATGATTTCTTCCATATTTACGTGATGGCTTCATTAGCTTAAAGAGGCAAGTGAAACAGCAAGTTTGCATTTCTATTTCATGGAAGATAGCATTTTTTTTTATAACCACGTCACAGTTCATCTAAATTTGAATATGTGAAACATAAGAATCCAGAGTTAGACTTTCTGGCTTATTTCTATAGCAACTGGAGTACAGAACTATATACGGGGGACCACTTGATAAATATGTGCCAGCTTTAGCACCCTTCTGCTTCATGAAGATGCTGGCGCATTTGAGCAGCTCCAAAGGGAGGCGGATAACAATGATGAGCACAGGAAGGCAAAAGTGATGGGTTGGTTGTTGCTGATATCCAAGCTGCCTGCATCCTCTGTGAGTTGGGAGGGTATGGGCTGATGTCAGCTACTGATTACTATGGAGAATCCCAGTGAATCAACCAGAAAGAGAACGTTTCTGAAGCATATTGAAATGTATACATTCAATATGGAAGCACAATTACTATTGAAAATTAGAGAATGGGAACTGTTACCCAAGTTTGATAATATCACTTAACTAAAAAATATGCTTAAGTACAGATGACAGTGATGGAATCAATAGCACTGCTGAAGTGTTCATTCACAAATTAGAGAAGGGCTAGGTTGTGGTATCGGTTGAGCCTGGACAAAGGAACGTGGAAAGAGAAATATTAAAGCTGCAAAACATTATGTTTTTATACTTAATGGTACATCAGGCAGTCCTGCCTCCTTCCCTTTTCTCTCCGAGTCAACCATGGTGTGAAAACTGGGATGTAGAGGGCTGGAGCACTGGAGACAAAGTGCAGAATGGTGGGCACGGAAGGAACTGGGGAGCAGCTTTTACCCATCAAATGTACACTCGGAACCATGGACTTCTCTTGAAATCTCAAACCAACAGCAATCATTCCTTAGGGAAACTGGCAGAATAGAAAGGCCCCAAACTGTGTGAGTCCTAACTTTGTAACAGGAGCAAGTTACCAAGGCTTTCTGAACTTCAGGTGCTCAGCAGGACCCTGGGATTATAGTGCCTGGGTTACTGAATACATCCATCTCCTGGGGCTACTCTAAGAAATTATTACCAACTAGGAGACTTCAAATGACAGAAATTTATTCTGTCTCAGTTTTGGAGGCCAGAAGTCCCAAATCTAGGTGGTAGCAGGCCACAGCCCGTCCAAAGGCTCTGAAAGGAGAATCCTTCCTGCCTCCTTCAGCGTCTGGTGGCCCCAGGCATTTTTTGGCTTTGGGGCTGCTTTGCTGCAATCTCTGCCTCTGCCTTACAGGTCTTTTTCTTCTGTGTCCCTGGCTCCTCCTCTTCTTATAAGGACACTTCTGATTCAATTTAGGGTCCACTCAGTTAATCCAGGATGATCCCATCTTAAGGTCCCTTTCTTAATTACATCTGCAAAGATCCTTTGTCCAAGTAAGGTCACATGCACAACTACTGAGGGTTAGGACTTGGACATATCTTTTGGGGGGGGGTCACTATTCACTGGATTTTCAAGTCCCAAGACTTGCTGGACCTTCATAGCTTATTGTGAATTAGTCTAACCAGAGAGCAAATATATGTGAAGAATAATGAGAGAGTTGTTCTGCTGAGAACGGAGTAGGAGCCGTCTTGGAGCTTGGGATGTTTTGCGGGAGGGAAGGTGAGAGTAAGTACCACTGGTGGTATGTTGGGGATCCTGGTAGAGGCTGGGACTCCCTGTCCTGGCATTGAGAGAAGAGTGCAGGGGGAGAAAAGGGGAACGGGAAGTTAAAGACAAATGTTACCTTTCTCAAGTCCATTCCCGGGGCCCTGGTGATTGCTGCTATGTGTGGCACAGAAAATCGCTTCAGTCAGTGCTGCTTTGGCACACGCGCCACCTGGATCTTAGGTCTGACCTGTTACAGGGGCCTGAGGTGAGATACACTGGTCTCCCTAAAGAACAAGTGTACATTTGAATCGGGCAGCCAGCCCCTGTGGCAGGCAGGAGTGTATGTGCATGTACACAATAAACTGTTAGGGTTCCTCACTGTGATGAACAGAAAGCAAGGCTGGAGCTGGGGTCTTGAGGAAGTTGTTCTCTGTTAGCTCCGCTCTCGTGCCTAATGCTGCTGGAATCTGCAGCTAACACACAGCAATTTCAAAACCAGTAATGCACGACCTTGTTAGGGGCCCGATACTGGCAAAGTCCATCCGCAGGGCTGTAGGTGATCTCCGGGGCATTATTGTTAACTTCAATAGTTTTGCCTGTTCCTAGCACTCCTGGAATAGCTTTGAAATTTAAAGGGCATCTTAGGAGGAAGGATCTAGACTCTAAAGCTCTTCCTTGCTAATATCTGTTATATACATTGATTTAGTCTCAATAATAGCTCATATGCAGTGAACATTCAGTTACAGGGTAAGCACTGTTCTAGATGGTTAGAATGCATTATCTCTTTCATCCTCACGAGAATCTTGCAAGGTAGGCATATTATTGCCTCTGCTCCTAAGATTAAGAAACTAATGACCAGAGAATTTAAGTAACTTGTTCAAAGTCCCACAGCTAGTAGGTAGAGGAGAGGATCCAGAAATCAAATCCAGGTGTCTCTAACTGCAAAGCCCTTACTGTAAACCACAGCCACTCTCAGCATGGGTGGGGTGGGTTACTGGGGCAAGCAGTTTGCACAGCAGAAGGAGCTGAGGAGGCATCCAGTCAAGAAGAAGCTTCTTACAAGGAACAAGGACACGTAAAGATCTAACAAGTGAGCCCAGAGTATTTTCAGACCTTGTGACAGGTACAGCCGGGGAAAAAACAAACAAACAAACAAACAAACAAACAAACAAAAAACCCCGAAACAGGACAGATGGCTGTTTTCAGGAAAGCTTCCTGTAAGAAACGGGATTCCGTGTCCTTATTTAACACAGAGCAAAGCCAATCTTCTGGTGTCTTGCGTCTCTACCTAGCTAACAGTGTTCCAACTTTTCAAATGGAAGACTGGCCTCTTCGCAGTGATGCTGCTCAGAGAGCGGCACAGCTGGCTAACAGGAGTTCAAACACACATATAAACACTAGTTGATAGAGACCCTTTCACCATTTTAACAAGCTGCTGTGAATAATTCTGAATCTGAGACCACTAACTATTTAAAACGCTCAGTGATAATTGAATACAGCTGTTGGAACATTTTTAAATGATTTCTATTTCAGAGTTAGGAAACACCAGAGAGACTTGTTGCTCCAGTTATTAAAAAAATATTCTTGGGAACTCTAGTTCTAGAAAAATAATTGTGCACGTGTTGGAGGAGGAAAACCATGCGGACCTTTCTGACATGTAATATATAAACGCCAGTTCCAGGCCCTGCCCATCAACTCGTAAAAGAAAAATATGATTTAAAATGTCTATTTTTCAAGTTACTCCCATGAATTATTATGAAGAGGGCCATATTTTCTGTTCAGCAAAAATATAATTTTTTTCACATGTTAACTCCAGGAAAGTTTAAAATAATGGAACTTTCTCCTTGAAAGAAAGTGTTCCAGTTACTGTTGGTGTAAAACAAACTACCTCAAAATATAGCCGCTTAAAACAACAACCATTTTTAATAGGCTTGTGGCGTCTGTGGGTCAGGAGTTTGCATAAAGCACAAAAGGGATGCATTGATTCTGCTCCATGACATCCGAGATCTTGGCTGGCAGGGCTTGCTCAGAAGCTAAGAATGATTCAACGACTGGGGCTTAGTCATGTGGGGGCTGCTTCACCCCTTTTCTGGCACCTGGGCTAAGAGGTTGGTGACCAGAGCGCCTACACGCAGCCACTCCATGTGGTTTGGCTTCCTCGCAGCAGAGCAGTTGGAGGTTCAAAATGCCAGTGGTCCAGCAAACAAGGCAGGAGCTGCGTCACCTGTTGTGGCCCACAGCATCACTCCCACCACACTCTACTGGCCAAGGCCGTCAAAAACCCACCCAGATTCGGTGGAAGGGGCACACACCACACCTGTCAATAAAGAAGCAACAGGTCATTTTGCAGAAGAGCATGTGAGGTGGAAGCTATTGTCGCATCATCTTCAGAAAAATACAATCTGCCATAAAAATTAAAAGTGCCAAAGTGGTTCACGATGCACACTATCCAAGACATGAGTTGACAGCTGGAGAAAAAAAAACTTAATTGGAATAAGTTCCTTGAAGGGATATATATGTATTTTATCCAGGATACAGTTAACAACAGTAATAATGATGATGGTAACTAAATCTTATAGTGTTCACTACGAGCTAGACACTGTTCCAAGTGTCTGTATTAATTCATCCTCAGAGGAAGCTGAGTTGCAGAGGGATTAAATAACACGTCCAAAATTACGCAACCAGAAATCAATAAAACCAGGCTTCAAGCCCTAGCAATTCAACTCTATTTGCTGTGTGCTTTAACCATTCTGCTATATTGTTTCTCCAACCCAATGGGAGAAATAGGCACAATATAATGAAAAGCAAACTATAAGTTGACATTTATTATTTCTAGGCCTTGCTAGGGAATGAGGCTGATCTTTCTTGATTGCCTACCACATGCCAGGTATTATGCTCCACATGTCACAATAACCCTGTGAGGTAAGTACTATTACTGCCATTTACTGAAGGGAGAATTGAGGTTCAGAGTCGGTAAGTCACTTCCCCAAAGTCACAGAGCTGGCAAATGATGGCCCTGGGATTCAAACGCAGAGTTACCTGTATATTTATTCAACTTATCTGCTCATCTCTCCACAGCTACAGTCTACCTACTCTCCAGGGTTTTTGTCATGGTCCATTTGAAATCAGTCACCCTGGAGTCTTTTGCTTCTTTTTTTTTTAAAGGGTGTTCATTTTAGTAATGTTCATAAGGCTTAAAACTACAAAGAACATGACCTCCATCAATAGGAGAGTTGCTAAATAAAATATATGTCCATGCAGTGAAATAATATGCAGTAATAAAGTACAACTATAATACTATCATGGAAGGAGCTGCAAGTCATACTGAGTGACTTACACAGTACATGTGCACATATAGAATTCCACTTGTATGTTTCAAAAGCACCCACCAAACAATACTGGATATGGTTGGTTCTGCTCTTATGCTTGTTTTTAAAACAACTCGTTATGGCACAGATGATAATTAGAAAACTATTTAGCCATAGCACAAATTTCATGATTGCTTTAGTGTCATTTCATCAATGAGAAACTAGGTGAAAACAACAACCCAGGCACATGGGAGCCCACAAATCACACGCACAGGCACGTCTCACACCCAGCGGCTGCCCTGACCCGCTGTGTGTGCCAGCAGCCGTGGCTTCTGGTTCCACTTCAGACAGGCCTCCTTTGGCCCGTGTCTACAAGCCAACTTCAGGGCTTTTTCAAGGTAAATGCCCTATTTACTCTAGAATTTACACATTCTAAGAATATTCTAGAATATTTCAATTTAACATGTTTAACAATTTAACAATTTAACATGTTTAAAACTCTGCCACAACTTCTGTTAAGTTGCTGTACTTTTTTTTTTTGCTTAACATCACTGACAAGGTTTTTGGGAGATGCCCCCTCATCCTACTTTTTGTCGGAAGCCCTGTGTGTTTTTTAGTCCATGATTTTCATTCAGTGATTTTTTGGGGGAAGATGTTGCATTATAGCAGAACTAACTGTATTTCAGTAGATACACATACAAGTACCTTGTTTCATTAAAATTGTTAGCACCGTAGTTTAGTTTCATGTAATCATGCAAAGCAACATCCTGTTCTGCAAGGAAAACAGGACTAAGACCCAGGGGACCTAGTCCTAGCCTTGCTGTAAACTTTCTTTTGCTGGTAAATTTGGACAAGTGATCTGACCTTGCTGAGTTTCTCACTATTAAAAATGGGATAGCAGTTTTCCACTACCAAATACAACTCTGCTGATAAATGAGATGATTGGCTTTCAAAGCACTGTGCAAAATAAGCATGGCATTCAAATGAAGTGTGCTGGCATTTCTGTTGAGAGAAAGCAGTAATGATGGGGGCGGCGTGGAGGTAGTAATTGAGTGCCCATGTTTCTTAAACATGCGTCTGACAATTGAATACCATTCCTTACTTCATGGTTAGTGTCCTCGAGCTCCCTGCCGTGTACCCAAAGGTAAAGGAAGCTCAGCACAGGACACCACACTGAGCTGAGAATGTTCTACCTCCTGGACCTCAGGTACAGGCTTCCCATTTTCCTATGGCCAGCTCACCTTTCCCTCCTGGCAGTGGTCCACCAAGGCTGCATCTGTGTTATCTTGGGATTGTAGGTCCAAACCAGGAGGTGCCGGAGTTAAACTAATCTCAAGGCCCAAATTCACACCCTGATTATCCTCTAACTGTAGCTGGGAATGTGAAATAGAGAGTAATCGGTAGTTTTCCCTGAGGTCCTGGTGCAAGGCAGCACAAAAGCTCTGATATGCAAGTCCAAATGAACCGCCTAGACTAGCCTGGTCTGTGTATTTTCTGATTTTATTGTGTAACCATCCCAATTCAGTAAGCCTGACGGTCATGTCCCTCAAAAATTTGTTTAGGTTTGCCTTTCCCTCCTCTTTGTAAGAATTCTCAGTGTTGCTCATCTTGATGACTTTACCATCTATGCCCTGGAATATGTACAAGATGTCTCTCACAAAGAGGGCCCCACTGACTTCCACATCTCTCCTTGGCCTTGTCATATTGTCAGAAACAGTGTTGGGGATACCTTTTGAGGTGCGTTTTGTGAAGAAGGCTGGTTTGCAGGTAAAGTCCACGCAAGACATGACCCCAGCTGCTGCAGGAAACAGTTTCCTACTCCTGGAGCTCACTGAAACTGTATGCTCACACTGCTGAAGCCACTGTTCCCACACCGCCCCAGCTGTGCCCTGACTGGGTGTTGTGACCCTGGTAGCTCAATGGGAAAGTCTGGAGCCTGGTGTCCTCATAGTAGGGAGTTGAGTGGGCATTTCCTGGCAATGCTTGGGCAGGTAACAGGGCATAGCTGGAAACCTTGTTTGGCTGCTTGCATGGGTCTTCACTAAGGCTTAGCAAATTTAAGAGAGAATTTTCCATTTATTTTTCAAAACTCCCTGTAAATTATGTTTTCTATGGGGTCCTGAAAACAATGCAGCATCTGTTTCTTTTCTTTGTCAACTAAGTTCCTTCTCAATTTTTTTTAGCTTCTAGAAACTCATCTCAACAGTTGGGGAGAAGTCACTGCCAGTAACTCTCATGGCACACGGGAACTGCTGGGCTACATACGCTTCGCTCTTGCCTGGAATCCAGCAGCACAGGTTCAGCAGCAGGACCTTCAGCGACTTCCGGCCGCTGGTCACCATCCGCAAATCCTTACCAGGAACCCGTGGATCCGCTGGCCCCAGGCTGCCCACGCACCCTGAGTCTGGCGCACTCAGGAGGCCCAGCCCTGTGGCCTGCCAGCTCCAGTTCCTGGTGTCCCCAAAAGGCTAAGGCTTTTCTGGAGTCTTTTTCTTTTTGATAGCACGGCATTAGGGATACATAACTAAGTAAGTCAGAGCAGCTGAAACCTCTTGGTTTGATAGTGGAGCTTTAGGGACTAATGTTGCAACATTTGTGTTTGTCTTTGCAAATTCCTGCTGGACATGATCCATCTCTTTTATCTTAGGTAATGAGCCTGAATTCTAGAAGGATTCTTTCCTTTCTTCTTAAGAATATGACTTATTGAATACCTGACATTTTCAAGAGTTTATCCTTTGCCTTATCAGACCATTAAGTGAGCAGTAACTGCTCTGAAAATATCTGTGTGTTGCTCGATCTTCAGCTATAACTTGACAGGTACTCAACCATAACATTATGATTAGGAAGCACTTAGGGAGGATGGTATCTGCAAGATACTTTCTAAATATTTTCTTATTTTGTACTTTTCCCTCTAAGTCTCCAATCCCAACTGTGCTGTGGTCCTTAACTGATTCTGAGAGGGTTTCTTGAGCTGTTGTGGAAGAAAGAGGCAATTTGATTTTGGAATCCAAAGATATTTTTCTACTCTTTTTTGTTCCATTAATGTGACAGACAGCTTCAGCTCTTGTGCCAGATAGCTCTCTTTTGACTTGCTTTCTGTGCTGAGAACTGATGTGTTAACTCACTCATGATCTGTGGATTCAGAGGGTTATGCTGTTTGCCCTTTTCTTCGAGAGCAAAAACGGCACCAAGTATATCATTGCGTAAAGACCAACACCGCGCTTCCCAGGGCTAGGACTTAGTGGGCTTCATCCACAGAGCAAGTTGGGGGTTTTCAACTGTCAGTGCTCTTATCAAATTATAACAACATTCTTTGGGATCACATCTGTTCCTAATAGGATAGAATTTAAACTAATGACAGGAGATCAAAAAGAAGTCATGAAGATTTAGGCAGACACACAATCTAACAACACAACATTCAGGCATCAATACAAGCAGGAATCTAGTGAGTAAATGGTATTTCATGTCAGGATATAACAGCCATTTGGGTATATCTTTTTTACTTCATTTTCTAGTCCATAGAGCTCGTTGACAAAGAGCCAGGCTGTTTTCATCTTAGAGTATGTTTAGTCCCCAACATATAGTATGTTTTCAATAGATATTCATTGACTTGTTCAGAATTTTCTCAGAAACTTGCTCAGAGGGCTTTGTTTAAACATGGAATCCCTTGTCAGAGAAACTGAAGCAGGAAAGGGCTGAATTTTTTACATGTGGCTCAAACCTCCCGACTCTGCAGCCCAGTGCTCTCCACTTGCAATTATCCATAGCGTTCAGTGGGCTCAGGTACATTATATAATAACTTTGATTTACATGTAGTCCCACTGGGAACTTTATTTATAACTTGCCTAATCTCCTGAAGGGCTCCAGAACTGTTCAAAAGACTTAGCACAGATAGTGGATACTCAATATAATTTGCTTAATGATTGCAATACTGAATCATCCATCTCACTAGGAAAAGCTTTTCTGTTAAGTTCCACCTCAGTCACAGAAGTTACTGATCAAATCCCATTCTGAATGAAACTGCTGTTCTTTGCAAATATTTAAGATATGCAGGCTTGGTTTTTGCCTTCAGTTTTCTTCAGGGAGCACCGCAAGGAATGGAGGCCATCCCCTTCTGTCTATGAGGCACACTAAATTCATTCTTCATCCAGATTAAAAATATGAACATAAAACACAGACTTATCTTAATCTCCTTATAGGAAAAAAAACACCCCACAGTTAAGCTATTTGAAATAAAGAGGAATTTTGTGTAAGAGTCTGAAGAAATCCTATGACTAATGATACTCCTGGGACCTGTGGGAACCCATCTTCAGGCAGACCGTTTCTCTTGGTCTTTCTCAGAATATTCTCTATACTTCTTGCATGTTGGCTCCATCTTTCCTGGTGAAGTCAGCTTCTTCCACAGGCTTTTTAGGGTCTGCTTTCCCACAACTTCAGCTGCATTTAACTTTGCATTTAGCTACATTTTAAAGTTTGGCCAAAGCCCTAGTTGGTGTAGCTCAGTGGATTGAATGCAGACCTGTAAATCAAAGGGTCACCGGTTCAATTACCAGTCAGGGCATGTGGTGGGCTGTGGGCCAAGTCCCCAGTAGAGGGTGTGTGAGAGGGAACCACATATTGATGTTTCTCTCCTTCTTTTTCTCCTCCCTTTAAAAATAAATAAAAATTGAAATATTTTTAAAAATTTATAAATAAATAAAATTTGTCCATAAAGCCAATTCTATTACTAATCAATTATACATGACTTTATGGCTTTGGAGTCTACAATGTCAATTAATTCAGTCTCTGTGTTTCAAGTCCCCAAATTTCTAGGAGAATTTGAATGGCCTAGCTTGACTCACATGCCTATTCTTGGTCCAATTACCAAGGGGATGAGTCACACCCCTTCAGGGATGTTAGCAGGAAAAATTCTCCAAAAATGGGGTTTGGGTAAAAGGAAATGATGGATGTATCTAGAACAAGAAACTTCCAAAACTTACCATGGAAATGTGTTTTTGGAAGAAGGAGATACTTTTGATTACATTGGGGTAAGAACATTTAAAATAAAAAAGAATAAAAATTCATTCCCTTTCTTTGTAGTCAATGCTAATTCACCTTTTTGTTGCTAAAACACATCTTCATCTCTGGATCTTCTAGTTCTCTCCTACAAATGATCCTTAGAGGGTGATTTTCTTGAACTCTGGCCTTGTAGGTCCTGAGTTAGAAGCCAAATAACGAGGATAAATCCTTGTAACATTTTTTGTTGCTTCTGGCAGTTTCATTTGTAATGATCATTTGGACTAAATTAAAGTGAAGTTGAAGATAGTGGAACTCAAACTCCAGGGAAAAGATTGCAAAAGCTGGGGATACTTTTGAAGCTTAAGAAGATGAAAGAGATTGTAAGTAGTCTTGAACTCTTCTTTGATAACTTACTCATCTAAAAATCTGTGTTCTTCAAAAATAGTACATGATTTTATTGAATAATTAACTTTGGAAAACATAGATAATCTTACATCTTAAAGATTAAAAAAAGGCTGGCTAGAAATGACTATAAATTTGATCATTAAACTTTTAAAAAATGGTGCAATTTTAATTTAATTACAGAAAATTTATAATGTTAATACCCTGTTACCAAGAGCTGGCTTCAATTCAACCTCAAATATCCCATCTATATTATACATGTTTAGAGTACCTGCTAGCCCATAGTAGTTTCTAGCTGGGCAATCTCTATGAGAGAGAGAGGGAGAGGGAGAGGGAGAGGGAGAAGGAGAAGGAGAGAGAGAGAGAGAGAGAATTAACCAGAACTAGGGGACATGATCCAGTCCAAGACTGACTTTTAATGTCTGATGTTCAAAAGATGTGTATTCCCTCTCAGAAATGTGAAGTAAGAAATGCCAGGAGAAAGAACTCAGGAAGTATTATTGGGAGCAGAAGCTGACCCATTATAACTCAGAGGGACTTGATTTCCAATGTACTCTGTAAAAGTCAAAGAGGAAAGGAAATAAGAGCAGAATAAATCTGCCCAGAGATAGAAAGAGAAAAGCAGCAACACATTAGAAATCAGGCATCTCCGACTGATTGACAGCCCAGTGGTCCCTAGAGCTGTCCCAGTTCTGTTTTTAAGCCATGTGAAGACTTAGAGCAAAACCTTCCTTTTCTTAAAGGATCATGAGTGGCTCTCTGTTTCTTTTAACTGAAAAGGCCTAACTACAACACCATTTTATCCAGGGGTCATGTAAAAAGGCCGAGGGCTGCCAACTTAGATTAGACGATGAAACTTGATATTTTGATATTCGAAGTACTGACATTGACCCATTGGAAACTGAAATTTGAAGAAATTTGGGGTTTGCAGCGATGCAGAACATTTGCATGTTGGCCTGCTCACCCAGAGCAATGAGCTCGGACCTTCCCCGCACCCATGCTGATGCAAGCAAACTTAGCATCTGGCTCAGGACCCAGCTACTGCAGACACAGCACCAACAAAGGCATGACAGAACCTGTGCTGCTCGGAGGTGAGCGGGCCACTCCAGTCCAGGGTTGAGATGCCTTTCCAGTTCCTGAACAAGCAGGTGGTTCCTTGGCAAAGCTGTGAACTCCTGTCTTCAGTGTGAGGAGATGAAAGGCCCTGAAGTTTAAGGAAGCTTTTAGTCACCCTAGGTACTGTAGTCACTCTGGTAGGTGGGGAGGACGTGATCTGGGGGAGAGCTGGAGGTGCTAGCCCCCCTGTAACGATGAGGAGGCTGACGAGGCTGGCTCACCCTGGGTGAAGTGTGTGTGTGTGTGTGGCGCTGAGGCAGGGATGAGCCTGTCATGCACTGAGAGTGAATTGGCTGTCTTGCATCTCAGGGAGAGTGTGGGATCCCTTAAATGGCCTCAAGGGCTTTAAGCTCTTACTGAAGGATCAACCAGGACAGGGTATGATTCACCTGCATAATGTATCGAGAATAGGCATCTGTGGCCCTGTGCTTTCAGTCCCTTTGGGAGATAGAGGTACATTCAGTTATTTAAGTGGTCCTACATGCTGGAAGTGCTGACAATGACAGACACATAAAAAGACAGTCAGCCAATATTGCCAATAGGTATAAATTAAAAATTTAAAAAGCAATTAAGAGGCACTATAATGTATTGCATAAATTCTGGAATCAAATATTCTGGGTCTAAAGCTCAGTTCCACTGATTACTACCTATTTGACCTTGGTCAGGGCACTTAAATTCTCTGTACCTCAATTTTTTTCCATCTATATAATGGGGAGGATGATCACACTATCTGCCTCATTTGGGTACTGTGAGGGCAAAATGCATGAATTTGTGTAACACCTGTGCAACAGTGCCTGGCACATAATAAACATTCCATCAGTGTTATTGATTATCATTGTCTACTGCACTCCATGTATAAGGCATAGAGAGGTAAAGACTTATTGGAGGCCACACGATGATCAGCCACAAAGCTCCTGTTTGCCACTACTTCTCTACTTCTCCCTTCACATTCTAAAATAAAACTCAGCTTTGCATTTCTCATGCCTCTATGAAGGAAGAAAAGTGTTACCCATATTTTATCCTTAATTATAAATGGAGAAAATGAAAGAATGAAAAGTAAAATTTTACCCTAAAGGCGATGTCACCCTGTGTTTGCCATTTATTTATTTATTTATTTATTTATTTATTTGTGGTCACTGAGCTGTTCTGACTTTGCCGTCACTCTCTCTGCACCAGCATGCAGGAGCAGCATCCCTTGGCTGCCCTCCAGGCAGCATATGCCCTGCAGAATCTCTAGGACCACATCATGAAAACAATCCCAGGGCTCAGCACAGGGTCTGGCGCAGAGTGGACGCTCACTGTACATTCACTTAGTCTGAGTGATTGAACGTCAGCTTCTCTCCTGCCATTTTGACCTCACTGCCTCCTGTATTGAAATCTTCCACAGTACTTCACTTTCTCAAGTTTAAATAATTTATCCTATATTTCAAACCTTTCCATGATCTCACCTGGGGGTGAACTTTCTTATCTCCTTGTATCTAGTCAGTTCCTTTCACTGTTTTTCACTTAGTTCAGTTAATGTGTTTTCCTTGGCTGTGCTCTTCTTACTCATTTTTATCCCACACATAGTATACTAAATATAACTCCTTCTATAATTTAACATTTTGTTTACACTCAAATTTTGCTGCTTTTTCTCCATTGAAATTACAGTGATAGTAGGCAATTTAGAGGTGTTTCACAGCTCATATCCTGCCTCGTCTAAAGCTTGCTCCATAGCAGCTGTGCGTGAACTTCATGACCCTGACCCTTAACCCAAGCTAATGGAACCAAGGGTGGTTTTTTGTTTGTTTGTTTGTTTGAATTCACTAGTTTTGGGGTGTTTTCTTTTTCAGAAGCGGGTGATTTTATCATTATCCTAAAAAATGCTTAATGAAATCTCTAATTGTGCATGGAAAAATATACTTAGAGCTATAGACATTTCAACTAAATGTACATATCATTGTATTGCAAAAAAATTATGCAATGCAAAAAACCTCTCTATTGAATATGATGTATAGTACCGAACATATGGTAAGTCTATGATAAATGCCAGGACATTATGAAATCTTAAAATGCCTAGAGGAGGAGGGCGAGGACAGAGACTTGATTTTTTAAATATTTTTTTTACTATTTTTTTTAGTATCTGTTGGTCTGGACATAGAAGAAGACACAGTTAATAGAATGCTTAACTTTGAATAAAATGTTCATAATTTCACAGAAGAAGGAAATTTGGCTCACTCAGTTAAAATTCTTCACTTCTCTGGTGTATTTGTGGCTTGTTTTTGGTCAACTGCAAGTTCTTTTCTGGCATATTAACTTTAGCCAGTCACAGCATAAGGATGGAACACACGAGGGGAAAGACTCTGGTATAATTGACCAGTCACCAGCAAAGAGAAAGGTTAGTAGGAATGTAATTTACCAGGCAGGTAAACAATTTGTGTATTAACAGTTTTGATTTGTGTGGGCCTTCATGTGTTTAATTCTCCCATTACCGTGATAAAGCTGCAACCTTGATTTAAGGTCTTTCCAAAGGGATGAAAAATGTCACTTTGTTTTATTATTTCCTTGAGGGGAGTAGTTATAACTTCTACCTATCTGGTGTTCGTTCCTACTTTAATTGTTGACCAGGGTGGAGGTGGGAGGCCAGTTCCATCTGTGCTGAGCTGTGAGTGTCTGTGTGCCCTTGAATTTCTTGTGTGAACTGGCACGTAGTAGTGGGGATGAGGTCACTCTGCAGCATGTGTTGCTTTCGCAGCTAAACACACCGGATCGCTTCACATGTGCAGTTGCCATGGCTGAATGTAAAAGACTATGAAAAGGTAGGAATAAAACAAGGGCATTCAGTATCATTCAAGTCAAACGGACATTCATGATCAAGTTGGAGAGGGATGAATCACAAATTCGAGACCTAGCTTCCTTATACCAGCTCATTTTCAGTACTCCCCTCAAAGAATTATTCTATTCTACAGCACCTGACAGTTTTTTAGAAAGCACTTTCATTTGGGTCTGCTTCTTATTTGGGTCCCAAGGTCCCAGTTGCTACAACGGGAACATTTCACAAATAGCAGGGAAGCTGCAGATGGTGCAGACCCTGCAGCAGAGACCCACGCCCTCCCCCACTGCCCCTCATTCTCCGATCAGGATTTTACCTCCCCAGTGGGAGCCCAGGGACTCCTGCTCTCCTGCTGCCGTCCTTGCAGCTGTGCCACTTGCTGTATCTATCACCATGCCTAACACAATGGGTCCTAAATAAATATTTATCAAATTGACGTATTATCACAGGGCTGCACAAAACAAGTATAGGAAGCTTTCAAACACACATTTATTAATTCATTATTATTTAATATTTGCATATCTTCCTTCCCATGATATTATTCCTGTAGTTTTATTCCAAAATGACAATACTATATGTGTTTTAATACTTCACAGTATACAAGTTACTGTCACATGCATGATCTCATTTGGTTTTCTCAAAAATCTTGTGGAATATATGGGCAGGAAATCATTATTCCTATTTCACAGATGGGATAACTGAGGCAGGCATAAAGAGACTGTGATATAGAACTGAGGCCTCTGTCTCCTGAACTAGCCTTTTCTCCACTCTGTTAGGATGCCATTCTCCTGCCTCTTTAACCTCTTCCCATCAGTCCCTGTCTCTGTGTGAATCAGAGTAGGGAGGGTCTCCTCCAGGACTGTTCATTGCTAGGAGTTCCCTTCACTGTTTGCAGTTACTCTGGCCTGGGGCTAAGAATGTGAAAATAAATTCTTTTATTCAACAGTCATCTACCATGTAGCTTCTAAAATGTATATCTTGATTTTAGCAAAACATTCTATGATTTTGTGATAGCTATGCAGGTAAAATTATCAGATGATTTTACTTCTTATTGTTTCAACAACCATGCCCAACTCTCCAGGAACTTCCAATATCAAAGAGAAGAAAATCAAATGTTTACATCATTACCCTGAGGCCCTGTATGATGTGGCTCCTATCTCCCTCTCCAACCTTATCTTATACCCCTTTCCTGCTCATTCAGTGAGCTCCAACAGCATGGAGTTCTTTTGGTTCCTAACATACACCAGGTTTTTTGCTACCTTAGGGCATTTGCACTTGTTATACCTGCTAGAGGGAATATTGTCAATCTCTCAAATCTTGTCATTCAGTCACCTGCTCAAGGGCCTTCTGGAAGGGGCTTTTCCTGGGCTCCTTGTTAAGAGAAAAAAAGCTAAATATAGGGTTGTGTGCTGTTATTTCTTTTAAGGATTATTTAAACAAACATATACGCACAGGATAGTACTGGAAAAATACACAAGAAATTGATAACAGGGGTTTCCGCTAGGGAGAACTGCAGGATGAAAGTTGGGTTAAGAGAATTATCATTCTTTTGCATTATTTGAATTGCTTACCATTTGTATTAATAACTATTAAAATAATTAAAGCCTCTTAAAAAGAGAAAAATAACAAGAAAAAAGAACTCATTGAATTGTTCAAACTTCACAAAGTGAAAATGTAACACGAATAAATATTTAATATTTTGTTAGATTCAATAATTCAATTGTACAGATCATGGTGAAATAGACCCTATTTCAAAGAAGTTCATCGGAGAAAAACTTAAGATTTTATTGACCACCAACTCAATATGACCCAACCACGTGGCTGTTAAAAAAAGTAAATGCGTCCACCCAACAGCAAAAGAACACACACCCTCCTCAAGTGCACAGGTACCATTCTTCAGGAGAGATTACATTTGGTCACAAAGCAAGTCTTAACAAATGTAAGAAGATTAAAATCATGCTGAATATCTTTTCTGATCACAATTAAATGAAACTAGAAATCAACAGCAAGGAATATTAGAAACTTGAAAAATGCTGTATGCAGAAATTATACCCACGCTCTCGAACAATCAATGGGGCAAAGGATAAATCAAAATGGAAATCAGAAACTATCTGGAGACCAATGAAAATATAATGTACCAAAACTTATAGGATGCAGCAAAAGCAGGACTAACAGGGAACTTTGTAGTGATAAATGCCTACATTCAAAAAGAAGTAGGATCTCAAATAAATAACCTCACTCTACACCTCAAGGAACTAGAAAAAGAACAACAAACTACGCCCTAAGTTAGCAGAAGGAAGGAAATAAAGGTTAGAGCAGAAATAAACAAAACAGAAAATAGAAAAAGACTAAAAAATCAAGAAAACAGTGTTGGCTAAAAGATGTGGCAAATACATGCAATGAAATGGTATTCATCCATAAAAAGAACAAAATCCTGTCCTGTGCTACAGTCTGGAAGAACCTTGAGGACAACTTGCTAAAGAAGGCAGAAGGACAAATACTGCACGATTCCACTTAACATGAAGTGTGGAAGTTGTCAAACTCGTGGCAGTAGACTTTACAATGGCGGTTGCTAGGGATGGGGAAAGGGAGAAAGGGGGAGTTACAGCTCAATGGGTATGAAGTTTTAGTCATGCAAGATGAAAAAGTGCCAGAGACCTGCTGCACGACAGTATGCTTAGAGCTAACGGTACTGGGCTGTACTCTCAAAACTTCATTGAGGGTCTATCTCATGTTATGTGTTTTCTTGCCACAATAAAAAAAAGTGTGTGAACCTTACAATAACAATCAAAGAAATGCAAATAAAAAATTACCACCTGTCAAATTAGTAAAGATTTAAAAATGCTAGTGAGAGTTCCCTGAGGCAGGGTTTCCCATTGACTGCTCGTTACAGTATAAATTGGCAGGCACAACCACTTTAAAAAAGGCTTTGGAAATGTGCATCAAAGGGTCTTAAAAATGCCGGTACCCTTTGATGTAATAATGTTGTTTGCAGGAGTCTGTTCTCATGCAGTACTAACAAGTGTAAATATGTTTGTTTACAAAAGCAAAAAATAGAAATCTTCCAAACATCCCATAAGCAGGGAATGATTAATAAATGTTGATACATATGATAAAACAACAAAAATGTTTAGGAAGTTTTAGTGACAAGAGAAAACTGCTCGCAATAAAGTATGAAGTGAAAAAAAGGCAGGATAACAAGAGTGTAAAGAGTGGTTATAGACAGTATTATCATTACTATGTAAAAAATTTAAAAATAAAATAGATGTAGGAAATACACAAAAGTGTTATATGGGGTTGCTTCTGGGTAGTGAGACTATGGTATTTAAAATAATATTTTTACAAATCCTTTTTTTTTTCATGTTTTCTAAACTCTGACAACGGCCTCCTATTACTTTCCCAATCTGGAATAAATAGGTATAATTAAAAATGAAATATGATCTAGGTTTCATGAAAAAAGGTGATCAGTTTGTCTAAACATGTATTTTTAAATATATTGCAAGACTAAATTACTTTTTAATCTTTGCAAACATAAACATGTAAGGTAGAATGCAAAGTGACCAAAAATTAGACTCTATACTAGAAATACGGGAAGGTATTTGATTGATTTTATTTAAGGTATGTTTAAGTAAACACAAACCTTTTTTACAAAATCTTTTAATTCTAATTTAATAGAGGTAGACAGAGCAGGGAGAGAAATCAGGAGAAAACTTTATTTATTTGTGTGGTAAACATGGCCTCTCATCATCAGAGTAACAGCATCAGCTCCCTCTGGGGTGCTGTGGGTGGGTCAGCCCCTTCAGGAGAGTGGTTTAGGGGAGACAGAAATGGAAAGGCAAGCAGGGAGGGAAAAGGAGGGTCTGTCCTGGCAGCCAGGTCGGCCAAACCCACTCTGGCTTTCCGTGGGTTGGCAGATGGCACAGCCAGATTGTCCCACCAGCCTGAAGCTACTAACTAAAACAATTACATTCAAGAAGAGATAAATTCATGCTGCAATCAGATTCCAAATATTAGCTGGGGACGACAGGGTAATATTCTAATTGGCTCAAGTTGTGAGCAGAAAACTCTAATAAGGGATGGGCGGAGAAAGGTACAAGCTAGCTTCCATAGGGATGCAAACACTGACTGACTCTGAGGACATCATGTTTATGCACCACACTGCTCAGCTCCCCTCCCTGCCTTGCCATTTAATCTCACGAGATGTGTTCTATTTCTTTAATCATTTTTCGGTTATTCTATTACAGTTGTTCCTGTTTTTCCCCCTTTGCCTTCCTCCACTCATCCCACCCCCTACTCCTTCAGTCAATTCCCACACTGTAGTCCACGCCTGTGGGTTGCTCATTCATGTTCTTTGTCTAGTCCCTTCCCCTTCTTTCCGTCTTCCCGCCATTATCCTCCCCTCCCCTCTCCTGTGGTCACTTTCAACAGTTCCATGTTTGCATGCCTGTGGTTTTGTTGTTGTTGTTGTTAGTTTGTGTTCCATTACCTTCACTTACATATGTTTCCTTGAAATCAGAGAAAGCAAATATGGGGATCTTGGGCTCAATCTTGAAAATAGACATGATTTTGGTGGGCCATGCTGTGCTAAAAAAAAAAAAAAATCTTGAATGAGTTGATGATAGTTAAACATTGAGAGATTTGGTACAAAAATCAGGATTTGGGGCTTTAAAAGGATTAAATTTACCAACAGTGAGCTGCTATTGTCAAATGACAATAATCAGCTGGAGATGAGTGGCAGATGCTCTTTTAGATGGCATAGGCTCACCAATTTGCCACAGTCTTCACTCAGCCCATTTGCCCATTTGCATTTCCATTCCTGGCCCCTGCACACATTCCTGAGGTTTTCAAAAACTAGTGTGCCAGCCCTGAGCTGCTTAGGATAACAAGCCTCCACTGATACAAAACTCATTCAAAGCAACACTTCCTGTAAGTAATTCTGATAAAGACAGTCCTGAATAAGCACTACAAACATCCTCAAAGGCATGGTAGGAAAATAGAAAGAGACACCCCCCTGGAAGTTAGGGGTGCTGTGGGCATATAGAACAGAGGGCCTTAAAAGGGACATCTTAGGGGAAACTCACAGCCTAATGTTTAGAGCTTAGTAGGAGGTTAATAAATATTTGTTTCCACCCTAAGAGCAGATGCAGAGCACAGTGAGGAAGAAATGGAGCCAGAACAGTGTAATGCAATGCACAAAAGCACAGCATGCCAAGAGAGAAGGAGGGAGGAAGTAATTGTAGCCTAGAGAGCAGCAGCAGCAGCAATAGACCAAGCCTAGAGAAGTTAGAATGACAGAGTCAGGTACTATAATAATGGGAACTGCATAATTGTGATATAATTCTGACAGCTGTTTGCTAGCCACACATCTATATGGTAAGCAAAAACATAGAGTAGATAGATGAAGACGGCATTAATCAAGCAGAAATTCAGACAGAAACTCACACTGGGACACTGGTCATGGGAAAGAATTCAACCCTTTAATGAAGGATTGTTTGTTAAAACTATAACAGAATATGTATACAAATATAGGGAGCAGGTAAAATTTGCAGAATTGCTGTATTCAGTTGAAGGACAGAATTTCTCTCCTTAGCTGAAGTAAGTTAATTGTTTAAAATTGTTTTGTTTCGGGCTTACCATTGGTGTAGTTTTAGTTACTTTGGAATAATTTATTTCTAAAGCCTCAATTTTCCTGAAGCAGCATGTCACTACAGCAATAACCTGGCAGAGAAGGTTAGACAAAGGGTGCTGAATGAGGGATGGAAGGTTACAGATGCAATTATTTTCTTCCCAGCCCTTTCTTAGGGTCATAGCCAACCAGTCACTGTTTATACATAGGGTAGCTTTTGCAGTATTTATTTCTTTAAATATTTAATAGTCTTGAGAGGCAGTGACTGGCAGTAATATGTAGAGTTTCTAGCATGTTGTGAATGCTTAATAAATGGTAACAGTAAAATCCTGTATGATGAAAACAGCAGTCAGTAAACCTGTTAGACTCTAAAATATTTTAAAGCAGTAGCAGTAACTATTTAGACAAGTATAAAAGGCAAACATAGTGCATTGACTGAATTATGGTAATAAAGGAACATTTATATTCAGTAAAAAGTTCACCCAGGTAATTTCCTCTTAAATTCCTTAAGGAATTGAGAAAAAGTATGGGGAAAAGTGGATAGAGCGTGGGTTTAAAAAAAAAAAAATTAAAAAACAAAACAAAACCCTGCTGTGTGGAAACCTGCTGACCACGAACCGGGCAGCTACATCCTGCACAGCGGCGGAGTGCTCCAAGTGCCTTCAGAACTCCCTCTAATCCAGCACCAACTTCTAGACGTCTTCAAGCTCTGACGGACTTGGTTTTGGAAGAGGAAGCACGCAGGTGCCTGTGTGCACCTCCAGATGTATGCCGCAACATAGTGACCCCGGGAAAACAAATGCTTTTAAAAGAAATGCTTTCTCTTAAAATGCTTTTTTAGGAGAAAGTTCTTTCTTAACATTTAAACCTGGGAAACTAGGCTACCTGAGGAACCTGGACCGTAGCGCTTTTGGGATTCTGCGCAGCCCTCAGCAGCTGGAAAACTCCGCAGCGTGGGCTGAGGACCCAGCGCTCTAAGTTTAGGAAAGGAAGCGAGGGGGAAAAAAATAGAGCTGCTCCTTTAAGAACTTCCTTTGCCTTTACTCTATGTTTACATAACATGGGGGCTGATCCACCGCGGGGCCGGGCGGGGGAAGGCGGGGAGTGGGCGCGGAAGGCCCCACGCACGGCGGGAGGCAGCGCCACGCGGGTCCGGTGCTGCGGGCTCTCGGCTGGGGGCGGGGCGGCTCCCACCTGCCCGCGCGCCGCGGGGCGGCTCCGCGGTCCTGCCCCCGCCCCTCCCCCGCACGCTGCCTCCGCCCCTCCCTCCCTATCCTGTTCCTTTCCTCCCTCCCGCGGGGCTCCGGCAGCGGCTGCAGCTCTCCGCGCGGGCAGGTCCCCTGCTGCCGGGTCCCATTTGTTGTCTAGTCTGGCTCGGGGCGGCCGCGGCTCGCGGAGCTCCGGGAAGCCCGGCGGGGCAACTGCGCAGCCACGACGGAGCAGCCTCGGGACTGGCCGCCCCGCGCCCCCTTCGCCGCCGTGCCCTTCCCCGGCGCGCTCACCCCCTTCTCGGGATGGGATTGTAGCGGCGGCGCGGACTCAGCGGGGATCGCGGCGGAGGCGGCGGCGGCGGCCGAGCGGGGCTCCATGTTTTCCCCCGACCAGGAGGAGCACTGCGCCCCCAATAAGGAGCCGGTGAAATACGGGGAGCTGGTGGTATTGGGGTGAGTCCCGGCATCCCCGACCTCGGGGAGCTTCGGGGCGGGCGGCGAGCGCTCCGAGCTGGGTAGCCGCCGCGCGCCCACATCCCGAAGCGGCGCCAGCGGGGTAGCTCGGGCGCTCTTTGGGGACCACCAGGGCTCTGGGAACGGCCGGAGCGGCTGGGAGGGCTGGGACGGCGGGCGCCGAGGCAGGAGCTAGGATGCGCTCTCCGCGCTGAGGACGGTGGCGGAGGAAGTGGAGGAGCGGGCCTGGCCCCCGGGAGGCGGCGGCTGCGGGGACTTGGGTGACCGCAAGCCCCGCAGGGCTCAGTGCTCGGGGATGAAGTCTGTGGTAGTACCGCGGGGGCAGGAGTTCCACTTCCCCGAGAGCGCCGGGCCGCAGAGGGTCGGTCGGGGCCGGGGCTGAGGCGCCGCCGTCGCAGGCACTTGGCTGTGTCGCAGAAGACCCCCTGATTGGCGGAGCTAAGAGGCTCCCGAGGCCCTGCGCCGGGGGGCTCTCTGTCCCTGCTCGCTGTGGGCCCGGGGCCCCGAACTCTGAGCGAGGCGCAGCCAGCTCGGCGGCTGCGGCGGGCCGAGGGGTCTTCGCGGTGGGCGTACGCGGGCAGCTCTTAGCACATTGTTGCGGGGACCGCGGCGGGCGGCCGCAGCCCGCGGGCAGTGAACTGTCTCTGACCCGGGCGGGCCGGCAGGCCCTTGGCTCTCGGCGCCGTGAGCGTCCTGGAGGGGCAAGGACGCGGCGGCGCCTGGCCGCACCCCCTCGGCCCCTCCACCCCGGCCTGGGCCCTCGAAGATGTCCTCCCAGCGGCGGGGAGCTCGCCAGCCTCGCCTGTCTCGGCTCCCTCTCCGCTTGCGAAAACCACATTTTGAGGCTAGTAATTATCCACGATCGTTAAACGGCAGCAGTGAGAGACTTCATCTACTTCCCGAGTTTCCTTGTGACATTTCTATTGTTTACCCTTAATAAGCCGGGAGGGAGGCTTCGCCGGATGAAAGCTGGATAAAGTGGGCAGTGAAAGGGGAGCGGACTGGGGAGGGGGAAGCGCAGGACACTCAGGAGAGAGCAGCTTGGGTTTAGTGCTGGAGGAGAAAGGATTATTTTTTCCCTTGGGATGTGTCACTCCCGGGAAACCGCGCTTTTGCCCTGGTCTGTTGAAAGACCTGTACTCAGAACATCGTGGGTGCTGATAAGTGGGCTTAGCACACAGGTGGGAAGAATGGGAAAAGTAGGAGATCCAAAGAAAGTTTTTTGATAAGGGAATACCTTGAAATACATGTCGACTTAAAAATAATTTTAGAGAGAAGATTTTTAAAGAGAAGCTTCCAGACACAGGACAGCTCAAAGTTGTCTAGTCCTCACTTTGCCGCTACAGGGTTAAGTTATTAGAAATCTCATTGCCTATTTTGATGCTATGTGCAAATAAGCGTTTTTCTCACTTGCACCTAATTGCACTTAAAAGACGGATGTTAGGGTTCACTGGAAGGAGGGAGGGACGACAGGATAAAAGGCAGAGTTTAGCTTCTCTTATGTAACCTTAGCCCAACCTAATTTTGTGGAGTTTGGTTTTGTTTGTGTGGCTGGCTTCAGAGTGTGTTTAACATGGTGAACATGACAGGAAAGATTAAGTTGTGCCAGAAGTTTATTTCATTATTTCCTTTTGAGGAAATCATTGTTGAGATGCTTCAGAAAATCGATGTGTAAGTGGGCCTGGAGAGGTTTTGTGTTCATAGCTGGAAGTGTAGGGCACTTTGAAGCCCCAGGAAGGATTTCTACCCTGGATTGTCCCCGTGTCATAGGCTCACTCTAAAGTCGGCTGTCAATGCACAGCTGACTGTGTGTTCTCTAATACTTTTCCAGGAGGCCCCACGTGTGACAGAGTTGGCACCTACCTGACACTCGGCAGTTCTGTGTGCACCTGCTATGTGCTGGCACTGTGTAGGCATCGAGGATCAGCAGGGCACAAGGAGCTTTCATTACAGTGTGGTGTGGCAGGCGTGAATAGAAAGAAACATGTAAACAAGTGAATAATAAATGAGAGTTTCAGGTGTTGCCAAGTGTTCAACAGAAGTGGGTTAACTCAGGGAATGTCTGCTCTAGGCAGGTGTTTTCTTTAGGAGGTCAGGGCAAGTCTCTGAGGAAGTGAAATATGAGTTAAGACCAGACTGCTAAGAAGATGCTAGTTTGGTTTTTGAATACTTGAGAAGAATTGTGGTCTTTTTCTTTCCTTTTTTTGAGAGTAGGCTTTTGACTCTTTAGCAACATTGAATATATCAGAGAATGCTGGGGGAATAGTGAAAAGGTAGTGGACTTTAAAAAGACCCTTAATTCATACCCCACCCTTAGGACTTGAGACGGTGTCTTCCCTCTTAAAACAACAATAATAAAAAAAATGTTGACCTTGCATGCCTTATCATCTAGGACATAAATATTGGTAAATAGAGAATGTGTAGTAGATTTTCTTATTGATAAAGTTAATCTTAAGATTGAAAAATGTTCAGTATTGAGCAGAAAGGGGAAAGGACTCATGGACCTGGACAAGAATGTGGTGATTGCTGGGGGTGGGGGGTATAAGGGGACTAAATGATAATGGAAAAATACAATAAAAATTAAAAAAATAAAAATGCTCAAT
Source organism: Anoura caudifer (assembly GCA_004027475.1). Taxonomy (NCBI): domain Eukaryota; kingdom Metazoa; phylum Chordata; class Mammalia; order Chiroptera; family Phyllostomidae; genus Anoura; species Anoura caudifer. The sequence continues at coordinate 94,782 of PVKU01003923.1, read as the reverse complement.
TTGATAGAAGCTTTTATAAAATACAAGGCTTTCTTCTTTTTTTTTTGAAAATGGCATGTGACTCTCCTTTTGGGTTCTCTTAAATTTTATAGTAAAATGTCACTGACATCCTGGAGCAGAGTCAGGAACTATATGTGTGTATGTCTCTGTGTGTGTACACATATATATATGTAAGGAGCTATGTATGTATATGTCTGTGTCCATCTAGAAATTCTGCATCTTGTCATGTGTTACGCAATATCAAGGGAATTTCCAGGTATTTAGGATTTTAGTAGAGTCATCGCTTTCTTGGTAGGTAAGTGGAATTTAATTATTTCATGACTCCAACCAGTGAATGTATCACAGCCCCAACTCTTTGCTGTGCCTGTGACATAATTGAAAGTAGACAAAACGATTGGTCTCTTAGGTCTTTTTCACCGAGTTTTAAACCTGGCTACGCTGTTCAAGTTGGGCAAGTGTGTCAGGACTGGGGAAAACAGGAAGGCGCAGTCAGGAGACTTGGATTTTATTCCTGTTTTCTTTCAGGCTGGCTTTGTGATTTTCACTTACCCTCTTACTCTGTCTCTGTTTCTTTTGCACTAATGAAAATGCTCGGGTTAGGTAGTCATCAAGGGCCTTCCTGGTCTGTACCCTGTAATACTGTTAATTGGATGAAAAGTGGAAAAGGTATCATTAATGCGTTCTAGATAACCTGGTTTTCGTTGATTTTGTATATTCTTCAGCTGATGGTTCTAGAATTTGAATGGGAACTTTGTTTAAATAGCAAAAAAGGCCAATGTTGTGACTACTTTTTATGAAGTAAATATGTGCAAAACAGGCTATTTAAAAAAATTATAGTAGCATAAGCGTACATATATTTGGCTCATGGGTGTTGGTTGTCCATGAGGGCATTTAAATTTGGTAAAACTTTCTGTTCCAAGTTTAAGAAAGGCAATGGTGTTTTGAAATGAAGCTAAGTAGGTTGAAATAGCTAGTATAAAGAAGAGATAATCTGATATAACTTTAGAACTGGAAGGAGCCTGAGAAGTCCTGGTACGTGTTCAGCCCTTTTATTTTACTGATGAAGAAACTAATTGAACTGGATCTCTGCACTGCCAGGTCACTGCTTTCTCGCTTCAGTGCTGGCAGTTCCTCAAAGCTTCAGGGTTGGTTGGTTTTTTGTTTTTTGGGTTTTTTTTTTTTTTGCTTACATGAGGGGAGCGGAATACCTTTCTGGATTCAGTTTGAGGCATGCAGCTCTTTTGCTGACTAATGGCCCATCATGGTTTTTGGGAAAATATTGCTTATACTCTAACCTCACAATTGAATGGATAGTGTATTTTGTGAGGCTTTACTTTTCATTTGATGTTTCACAAATGTATTTTTATTGGCTCTTTCAACCAAAGGTTTTTAACCTAGGGTCCACAGATGCAGTTCAGGGAGTCCTTGAACTTGGGGGGAAAACTGCATCTCTGTTTTCACTATAACTCAAACTGAGATTTAGCATTTCACTCAACTAAGAGAATAGGCAACAAACAGACTTGGTGCTGGATTTGTTGTTTACTGCATTAATACAGCTATGTATACTATTGTATCATGATTTAAAAAACTACCTTGATAACTGGGTATAATTGATTTCACTTGTACCTTTGTATTTTACTTTATGCACTTAAAAACATTTTTCTTAGAAGGCTCCGGAGTCTTTACCAGATTGCTATTGGGATAGCAAATGGGTTAAAAACCTTGAAAATGAAAGCTTCTAAATATGACTGAAAGTGAAATATTTTAGTGGAAACTGACCAGGGCCTACACACAGGTCAGAGAGTACCTACTTTTTCCCATTGGACGGTGTAGCATTCTATCAAATACGACAGAGAGGACTGTTGCTTGAAGAGTTCATGGTCTTTATTTTTTAAACAAGCAGCTCCTTATTTCTAGATTCTCTTTTTGTTTTAACCTTGGCACTTTGCCTTGACTCTTCCTCCCCTTGGTGGTAATAAGAAACCTTAAAATATACCCTAACACTCCCTTTTCCCATCCTCCTCTCTAACTTGGGCCCGAAGACATCAAACACTAGTATTGTTTATAGACTAAAAGGCCTTTGAATTTCTTAAAAAAAAGAACACACGCACAAAAAACACAATCTTTACTGTCAGTCAGCGTCACTTGGTGTATGGGGTGATTTGAAGAGCTCAGATCTGTCGGTGTGGATGGAGTGTCTAATTCTGTGGGCTATTAAGGGTCATGATGTTACTGGCTTTGGGTTGCTATATATTCCTTTGCTAACTTTAGCCTTGTTTGGGGTCTGTGGCTGTCTGTATGGTTTCTCGTCTGGCTTGCTCAGATTTGTTTGTTTCTCTCTTTAACACACCAAGACTGAAACCTTCATTAGGACTATTCGTTTTTGGTTGTATTTCCTCATGGGATTAATATTTATTTTATGTAAACAAAAATAAAACCAGGTTGATTCAGGTCTCAGCAACTTTACCAAATGTGTTTTATGCAAAAGATAAAGCAGGTTATACAGAAAGCCCCCAAACCCTTAAAACACACTAGTTGCTATATTTGAGGGAGACTGATCTCGCTGCATTGGGGCCGTGGTCTTGCAGCCGCCATGCGGGAGATCAGCAGTGGCCTCCCTGAAAGGAGCGTGTGGGGCTGCAGGCTGGCTTTTGAATGGGGACCACAGTGACTTTGTGGACTTCACTGGTATTGGAGAAAAGGTGGTTTTAACTTCTTTCCATTTAATTAAAGGCTTTTCCTAGCATGTGCAGGATCTGTTTTATAAAAAGAAAAGTGAGGGTAAGAATGATTTGTTATTTGTTCTTACTGGACTTATAGTCACCTTCATCTTTTGGAAAATAAAATAACAAAAGCAGAAAGTGCTCCATATTTCTTAGTTTTGTCTAAATAAGATATTTCCAACCACTATCTCATCTACCTCATATGATCAATTTTGAGGTATGTGGCCAGTAATTTATGATAAGTAATAAAGTGTGGATCTTTCAGTGATTCAAAGATGTCCCATTAATACTGTCATTTTTTACCCACTTGCATTCTGACATGGTTTCTCAAGTGGGAGAAAAAGGTATGGAGTTACATTAGGCTAGCCAGGAATTTATTCATTTAACAAATATTTATTGGGTGCCTCCTCTTCCACACATAGGGAATACAGCGAGACAAGGCAGACACGTCCCTGCCCTTGTGAATTGCTATCTCATTCTTGTCACAGCCCCTTAGTGAACAGTCCTTACTGATACAGAGTTCATTTATTTATTCCTCAAATATTTGAGCATCTACATGCTCTGCTCAGATGCAGTGGTGAGCAAAGCAGGGCTGATCCTTTTCTGCGGAGCCTACAGTTCAGTCAGAGGGATAGAAAGCAATTTAGAGCATAAGCTGCGATGGGGGACACATTAGCAGGTCACCTCGCCCTGTGCCAGGAAGAGAAGAGGATGGCCAATGGGGGTGAGAGGGAAGAAGTGCTCTGGGAAGAGGAGGCACTGATATTCTAAGACCCAGAGGTGAGTGGTCTGACTGCTTCTCCGAGGACCAGAGAAAAGAATGATGAGAGATAAGAATGGGAGGACAGGTTGTAGAGGGCTTTAAAAGTTATCAGAAGGATTTTGGGTTTTATCCTAAGGGTGTGGGAGACTAGCTGGTTTTCAGCACTGAAATAGGAGTGGGGAAAGCAAAGAGGGATGCAGCAGGAAGTGGAGGGAGACGCTGAGGCTGGGCCCCAGAGACAGGCAAAGAGGGAACGGAGTGTGAGTGAGCAGGCAGCTGTCCTGGTTGCAGTTTCTGGTTCTAGTCCCTCGTGAGACCTCATTGCATCCCCTGCTCAGAGTTCTGTGACTGGCTGTCCGTTCATTCAGTGACTCAAAGGTACTTAGGACAGGCACTGCCCTAGGCACTTGGCACAACACAGCAGCAGATGAGATGGACTGTGACCCTGCCTGGGCCGGTGGTGGCAGCTGAGCCGACAGCAGACAGGTAGGTAAAACATTTAATCTCAGAGAGAGCTATGAGGAAAATAAAGCAAGATGGCAGGGAGTAGGTGATTGGGTGGGTAGGAGTGGGGACTAGTGGGGGGATTCTTGTAGACAAAATAACCAGGAAAAGCTTTTCTGAGAAAATAGTCCTGTGTCCTCTGAAAGGGCCCACCTTTTTCAGTTTTTGTTTACTTCTGTTTAAGCCACCCTGCATGGGGTCTGCTCCTACAGCCAAAGGATTCCTAGTTTTCTATTAGATAAGGTGGGAAACTGTATATACAGTTTACCAAAGGACCAAAGGGAAAATAGAAGTGTGAACAAACATAAGGACAATTCTTCAACATCCCGAGGCACAAACAGGGTTCAGTCCACTGTGCTGCTCGCCATGTGCCCAGAGTGGTGATGGCATCCCACTGGAGTGCACTGAAGCCCTCTGGGCTTTCCTTTGGGGACAGGGACTCTGACTTCCACCCCACCCCCTGCCCCCTGTAAAGTGCGGGGCACACCTTTTCAGGTGCATGATGGGAACTCACCGAGTATCTTGAAGGAATGGATTCTGTGGCACACTCCAGCGCGCCCTGCTCCGCACTGAGGTGTCTCTGGGGCCCAGAGAATGTTTCACGATTTGAAAGGAACACAGATTCTGTAGCACAGCTGCGGCTTTGTAAACAATCCTCCCAACATTTAAGGCCCAAGTTAAAGGCTCCCTGTAGTACTAACCACCTACTTTACTGACATCAGATACTTCAGTTTCCACCTTTGTTTGTTTTTCTTTTTGTCAGTCACCTCACTGTCATTTTGTCACCTGCAGAAAGTTCTGCCTTGAAGGGAAGCAGGCCATCTGTTCCGATTCCGCCAGCTGCTCCGGGCTGCATTGCAGTGCACCATGGTGGCTCGCGTTGAAAGGCTGTGGTCATTAGTGCCTGTTAATGGTGGCTGGAAATACTGTGGAATACAAGCCTCTTGGATGACAAACCTAATAAATATGCATCAGGGGTATTTTCAGTAGCAGGTTTTAAGACTATTGCAAGTCATTCTCTATTGAAGTTTTATTTCCAGCCATCCACATAATGCCTCTCACTCTCAAACACTTAACTCTGTTTCCTGCTTTTCTGCTTGTGCAGAATCTGTTTTCAGGATAAGAATCATTATTTGAAGCTTTGTACGTCCATTCTTATTTATGCTGGTTTAATAGAATCCAGCCAAAGCAGGCAGTTGAGTGTTTGGATTCTAGGCTTTTGGTATAGAACAGTTTTTCTTACTACCAAGTGTCTCCAAGGAGCCTCAGAAGCTCCTTCTCCTTTCCCGTCATCGCCTGGCCTTCTCGTGCCCCCTGCTGCAATCGTAGAACATGGCACTTACGATGGGTGAGCAATTAGAGTTTTTTCTGGAGCGCTTGATTGATTGGTCACCTTGAGGAAAGGCCCTTTCTGCCCGAGGGTCCTAGACACAAAGCGATATGCTTCATGCCAGATCTCATAAAATTAGGCAGGCTGGATCCTTGCTGTAGTGCGGGAGATTCATTATGGTTTGGGTTGAGGATAGAGTCTGTTTTTCCTCAGTGTGTTTGTCAGTAGTTTATGCTTCTCAACATAGTTTTTCACATACTTGAACTATTTTCATTTAATAAGCTTTCAGTAGTTTAACCCTTTAAACTGCCTATTGAAAGGATTGTACCTAATGGTCATGTTGTGGAGGTGGACATTTACCCAAGTTTCCCAGTTGGTTTTGCAGCCAGTTGGAGATCAGATAAGAGAACGCAGGGTTTTGACTCGATCCCATGTTCTCCGCCTATTGCCCAAATACGGTCAGCAATAGGGCCTCGTATGTGCGTGCTGGACCTCCTATGAGGAGGCAAATCCTCTCCTCTTGAATCTGGGCTAGTTTTGTGGTTTGCTTGGACCAGTCTGTGTAAAGGAAGTGAAGCTTTGTAACTTTCGGATATTGCCTTAAGGGATGTTGTAGCTTCTGTTTTTGTTCTCTGTGTTAGTTTACTACAACTGCTATAACGAAACACCACAGACGAGGAGGCTTAAAGAGCAGAAATTAATTTTCTTTCAGTTTTTGAGACTAAATGTCCAAGATCAAGGTGTTGGCAGGTTTTGTGTCTCATGAGGCCTCTCTGCTTGGCTTGCAGATGGATGTGCTCACATATTTTTTTCTCTGTGCGTGCTCATCCCTGGTCGCCCTTCCTTTTCTTATTGGGACACTAGTCATATTGGATTAGGGCCCACTCATAGGACCTAAGTTAACTGTAATTACTTCTTTAAAGACCCTCTCACCAGATATAGTCACATTCTGAGGTATACTGGGTGTTAGGACTTCAATATGTAAATTCAGGTCAGAACACCCTCTTACAAGGCAGTTGCCATAGGAAGAAGTCTGACTATCCTGCTGGAGAGAGTGGCTGTGGTGGGTGACAGATGGAAAAGCAGAGGAGACCCGGCCAACCCATGGCCAGTCCAGCAAGTGAAGTCATCGTGGATCCGTGAGCCCATTGAGCTGCCCTGGTCCACTCCACCTGGAGCAGAGGTGAGCTGTTTCTCCAAAGCTCTGACAGATTAAAGAACCGCGAGTGCCAGTTGTTTCGGCTGCTGTGCCAGCCAGCTGCGTAGCCGGCTGCTGTGTTGGGATGGTTTGTTACGCAGCAGCAGACCACTCAGACACCGCAGCATTGCAGCCACGTGCGGTTCGGTTGTCAGAGCGGACACACGCAAAATAATTCACTGAATTTTTGTTGAGTGGTTTTTTTGTTTCTTTCAGGTTATTGGTTATTTTAATAAGCACAATTTTAGCCTTTTAGATGAATTATGCCAAATAGTAAGTACTATATGATCTGAAAATTTTAGCTAACAGAAGCATTTGTGAAATGACTTTATCACATGTAAGTCATCTATGAGTCTCTTTGCATTTGTTAATCTCCATAATCAGTATTCCCTCATGAAATTCATTGAGAGCACAGCAGTTGAAGAATGGCCTAGTTTAGCTGAGAATCATGCTTCTGGTGGATTTGAACACAAGCAATTCTAACCCAGGACAGCTAACTTGTGACACAGGTTTTCAGGCCTTTAAAGGCCACCTGGCATGAAATAATACAACTATCAGATTTGATTACAGGAGGTCACTAGACCAGCATCTTGCAGGACCAGGGCGGTGAATGGGCAGATGAATGTGTCAACACTGCAGTTGGGAGGTGAAGTGATAGGGTGAACAGCTCGCTTCTATTGGTTATTCCACATGGGAATAGCAGGCACGGTTTCAGCTTTGTGAGAAAGTGAGTTAACTAATTCTCAGGATAGAACTTATTTGAAATCTCCAAAGGGGTCTGTGTTTTCTCTTTTGTCATTTCCTCCTACCTTTGTCTCCCTTCCTCTGCTGGGACAGTAGCTCATGCTGGCCCTAGCCTTCCCCTGAGAGATGGTGGTGGTGGGATAAAACCATCATTCTTTCACTCAGTGGTATGGTTGGAAGCTTGTGCTGGAAGCTATGAATGTTCTGGGGTCAAACCCCACCCTGCGGAGCAATCAAGGATCAAAGAACCTTTATGCTCTTAGCCAGCTGCCCTCTGGAGCCTTGCTTTCCCCCAATGCCCAAGTGATAGTGTCCCATATGCATTGCCCACCCACCGAGAGGATCTGCAGCCCCATGGCCCTCCTTCCCCAGCCTTGCAGGAGGCTGTGTGCAAACCATCCATGAATCACCCTTGGGGAGGAATAACTGGGTGTTCCTCTTCCAGGCCGTTATTGCAATGCAGGGTCTTGGCTGTCTCTGGCTCAGCTGTGCCCAGCAGCAGAAGTGTGGGGACAGCTGGGACGGTATTGCCCATAGAACAGCCCCTCCGGTGGTGTATTGATCCTGTTGCCAGGAAAGAAGCACAGATTCATATTCTGTTTGTAGCAGGTACGGGGTCTCTGCTCAGTGCCTTGTTGGCTCTGCCTGTTTGCCCATTACTCCCATGTTAACCTCCACCTCATCTTCGGGACTCTCTGCTCCCTCTGAGTTGAAGTGCAGGCCCTGCTCAGAAGCCTACAGACAGAGGTGTCCAACCTTTTGGCATCTCTGGGCCACACTGGAAGAAGAAGAGTTCTCTTGGGCCACACGTTAAATACACAAACACTAATGAAAACTGATGAGCAAAAAAAAAAAAAAGGTTTTAAGTGAGTTTACAATTTTGTGTTGAGCCACATTCATAGCCATCCTGAGCTTCATGCAGCCCATGAGTCCATGGGTTCGACGTCCCTGCTAAAAATCATCTTTAAAGGGGGAGCTTCAAAATCTCAGCTCGCTCATTCTCTTCCTGCAAGAATGAGGAAATCCTGACTAGGCTGCTGCTACTTAGTGGCCTGATTCTTTTTCTCTTTGGAGAGGTGCACAGGGATGATGTCTTAGTGTCCCGTATTGAGTGCTTACTCTTAGCCAGGTCCTGTGCACAGTGCTGCTCACGCCTGGCTTCCTTACGTTCCAACCAGGGAGGCGGCTGCCATCACTCATGTGTGGCTGTTGAGAAACTGGCCCAGGGTTGTTGGACTGTCATGTGACAGAGCTCTGATTTGAACCCAGGCCTTTCTGACTCCAATACACTTGTTCATAAATCTTCCCTCTACCGTGTGTATGGTTTTGAACTTTATTCATTTTTTAACCAAATCCTCTCCCTACTGGGTATTCTTACTAAACACAGTGACAAACCTTCACTTTTTTAATGAATTTACCAGTAAGATTATTTCTTTTTTAATGTCTACAACTTATATGAACTCTTTTGGGGAAATTGCCTATATATGTACTTTGCCCACTTATATTCCTAGTGTATGTTCAAAAGAAGATCAAATATATGATCTCCAGGAAATAAAAATTTGAATTCTCCTAGTACTTGCTGCCTTATTTACTTGAATATATTACAATTAAATTAATGCTTCAAGGAAGGCCTGTTTTTATAATCCAAAATAATTCGAAGTTTCTTTCTCTGGTTTTGAAGCCAGCAGTTGTGGCCTGCACCCCAAAACCTTTCTTTTCTCATTTGCTATTGCCGGTGATAACTTAGGCCAGCATTTGTATTTTGTTGGCAGCTTGGGAAAGGGGATTCAAGCACTGTCTTCTCAAGTAAAGCTCTGTCTTTGCCTGGATACTAATGTATGTTGATTTTTCCTTTCCTGTCTCTTGATCTTCCTGTTAGTATTGATTCAGAGAAAAAGCCTTCCTAGTTCCTCTTCATCTCCTCACTCACAGGACTTAATACAGCTTGTTCTGGCAGTGGAACTAGTTCAGCTAATCTGAAAAGCATAGGCCAGGAAAAGTGCCTTTTATTTGTTTATTCTAAGTGTTAACTTAAACCAGATGCCAACTTGAAGGCTTTGATGGAGCTGTTGACTTAGACCCTTCTGGAAGCTGGTGTAGCTTCATGCTGTAAAGTTTCAACCTTCCTGTGAAGGCAGTTAAACTTTTTGGGTTACAGATGTGTTGAGGCACATTGGACCAGAATCACTTGGGGGCAGGGAGCATTTGTAATAAACAGGCATCATAAGATATCAGATGGCAAAATACCAAAGGACAAATATAACATCTTGATAAGCAATATTAGATGTTATATTGAGAAAAAGCAGAGACTTGGAAGCGCTACAGGGGAGTAATTCAATCAGGAGGTTCTGATAATGTAATAAAGTACACAAGGGTGAAACTTGAGTGGTTTACACACTCTAGAATGCCCTTCAGTTGAATTATTGTCTTATAATGGTTCTCTGTCCCTGTACTGCTGTTGTACATATTAAAAAAAATAACAACTCACCTTGTTCCCAGATAGGAGAGAAAAGACACAAATCTTCATCAGCTGTAATAATCTGTGTGCCCATCTTCCCATCCCCGACCCATCCATGACTGTCAAAGCTCATGTTTTGGGTTTACTAGTTGGAAATACTGTTCTGGGCAATTATACATGTAGACTCCATGTTGTAGGAGAAATCAGATTGCTCCTTGATGGTGCTGAGTACAGTTTAGCGGTGGTGGTAAGCCTGCAGGCTTCTTTAGCTTCTAGGGGAGCCCACCCACATCCCACATTCTGCCCTGGAAGAGAGCATGGCTCTCCTTCATTCTCCTGGCAGTTTACTGACTGTAGGAGGCAGTGACAAATTCTTCCCTTGCTTGGTGTTGAGAGGCTTGCAAGGGGGCCAGCCCAAGCCCCTGCCCTGTGCTAGTTGCTCCATTTCAGCAGGCCCCCGAAGGATGTGATGCCCTCCCATTGGAGAAATGGGGAAGCAGAGGTGTTGGGAGCTTAGAGTGACTCTAGTGAGCCAGCGAGCGGTTGTTTAGTAAAGTATTTTGAAGTTTAGGAGTTTGAGTACAGGTCTCAGATTCTAAAACTTACATACATTCAGCTTCTCAAAGCCTATAAATCTTACACCACTGTCAGTAGTAACTTTTAATAGTGAACTTAGTGTTTGGCACTAGGTTCTGAAGTTGTGTTTGTAACAATAGAAATGCTGGCGATTTCCCCACTGGACCACCTGGGATGGGTGGACAATGGTGTAGGGGACAGCCCTGCGGGGAGCCGGCCCCTCCTCACTGCTTGATGGCTTTGCCTGCTAACACTTCCCTTTCTGTTCCTCTCCTTCAGGCCCACGGAAGGGGTCAGAGGATGCCTGCCCCTGTTTTCCTGTTACCTCCATTCAGACCACATGTGGACAATAGCACTGCAGTCCCTCAGGGGAAGGGCTCTGCAGGGCTCCTTAAATCAGCTGAAGGAGATTTTTCTGTGATCTAATTGTTTTTTAATCCACTTGAAGGCTCATCATGTTAGTTACCATAAATCACGTACTCTTTGATTTTGCTGGTGTAGTAATTTCACCCCAATTTCTCCTAGGGTTAAACCACTTTTAAGTTGCATGTCATAGATTCTTATAAGTTTTAGATGTCAGTACTAATCATTAACACTAATCATGTAGCTTTCCTCCACTGACAAATTTGTAAATGGAAATTTTTAAGGCAAATTATTTATATTCAGCTAATATGGAATTCGTTTAAAAAGCTCTGTGCTACCCCTGGCTGGTGTGGCTTAGTGGATTGAGCCCTGGCCTGCAAAGCAAAGGGTTGCTGGTTCGATTCCCAGTCTGGGGCATCTGCCTGGGTTGCGGGCCTGGTCCCCAGTACAGGGGTGCTCGAGAGGTAGCCACACATTGATGTTTCCCTCCTTCTCTTCCCCTCTCTAAAAAAAATAAATAAAACCTTTAAAAAAAGCTCTGTGCTAAAAACATGATATATAAAGAATGTTAATGAAATTTTGGAAGAAGAAAAATCACCCACAATGTTAATAATTATTTTTATGTTTCTGCACATACACTTTGTTATTGTTCATGTACAAAAATATTTTAAATTATATATTTCATTTTACACATGGGGTATGTCCTATTCTTTAAAATGTTGACTAACAACTGACCTCTATTTTAAGAATTTGATTAATGCTAGATAAGCCAAAGATATTTTTTCCTTGATCAGAACAGATATGTTTTAATAGGTTACCTAACACAATTTCTGCTTTTGGAGGGGGGTGTTCAGGTAAAGTATTGGGAATTGCCGTGTTATGTCTAAGGTTCTTATCTGTTCAAACAGGATCTGTGAGAGGAAAAATACAGGTTTATTCTACCCACTGAGACCTTTAAACGATCTCTGAAAGACTAGCACGGGTGCTAGGGACATGGCTTCTGAAAATAAGTTTCTTAGGAATTTAGAGGAAAGGACACTTTGAAAGACACGTCTTCCCCAGTCAAGCCCAACATAACTTACGGTTTTACCCTTAGGGCCTACCTCCTGACCTCCATTAGGTGTTCATAGAACTTTCTTCCTCTTTTCTTCCTCTGCTGTGTCCTGCTCCCCCAGGATTTAGCTCAGGTGTCAATTCCAGCATGATGCCCCTCCTGACTCCTCCTCCCTTTCCTTCCAGCCTGGAGCAATTATTTTTAACGGGCTCTCTGTGCCTTGTAAACGTCCCCTTCTTCGGGAGCCCCTTCAGGCCAGTGCCAGGTTTCACGTACTTGCTCTCTGTCCAGCACCTTGTGTAGGACCAAGCACTCAGTGACCGGATGGATGGATGGATGGTCAAGGATATTTATCGAGTGGATTAAGAAATGCTGCCCTGGAAATATAAGCATTCTGATATGGTGGCTTCTTACTCCTTTCTTTGTTCCCTGCTCTGGTTTTAAATAATGGATTATTAACTTTTAATCAGGTATTTGATTTATTTATAATACTTAAATTAGCTTCCTAAAAGCATTGTTCTGTTTGTGTCTTTCAAGTTGCAAAGTTCTTCAACATATAAACATGATGGTGCTCACTGACAGTTGTCTCATTGGCCCTGAAATGAGATGGTGGTAAATTTTCAATATTCCTTTTAAACTTTAAGAAAGAGAAGGGGTTAAAGTGGGTGTGTACAGTGATGTGGTCTGAAGCTGACAGTAATTTCAGTTTTAAATGATCTTTGTGTGTAGTATTAGAAATCTTTCTAGAAAAATCAACAAATCCAAACATATTTTGACAGTGATAAATCTTTATTTTTACTCAAAATTAGTTGCCGTGGTGTTTTATCTTTCCACTCTGAAGTCACAGATAAATATTCTTTCCATTATTATTTCCTGATGTTTATCACAGTGGGCTGTTGTGTTGGTGTGCCGGTCGGGTCACTGCTTTTTCACTCTGCATCTTCTACTTTCAAAGTCCTTAGATTTTTAGACATTTTTGTGCTTATAATGTATATGTGATGTTTGCTGTTTAGCCAACTTTAATGTATTTTTTTATGTCCTTACAAACATACTTGTGTGTTTTTTCCCTTCCATCAGACCTGTTGAGTATATCTTGTTATTTGTTTGAAGCAAGACAGCTGGGATAGTCTGGAAGCCAACCTGAGTTTATTTTTTTCATTTCTTTTCTTTTTAAAAATCATTATCACAAGGAACCAGAGATTTTGCCACTAAACTGTTTCTTTCGCTGGAGAGGGCTGTGTGCAAGAGAGGAATATAAGGCATTTTTCTTCCCTGCTTTTCTTTTACTCTGCCACCCTCTACCCGCAATCCAGTTTCCCATCTGCCTTCAGTTTGTAGAATTCACCAATAAATACTTGTCTCCTATCTGTATTCCCGCTCCAGTTCTTACAGGGACCATAAGAGATAATGAAATGTCTAAAATTCAGGTTATTCATGGGATTTATAACAAATAAAAGGAAAATGTGAGAGTAAAAAATTGCATACACATCGGAGAGCAGTGTGGGGGTATGAATTATTCTGAATTAAAGCTCTTGTCCTTCATGGTGTCTCTGTAACCCAAAAGCTATATTCTAAGGGTCAGAGCCACACAAATCTGGCTCTGTGAGCATGTGGGCTGCCTCATGACTTGACAACGTGTGGAAGGGAAAAGGTGGTCTGTCCTCAGTGTGTGCACACGTCTTTGGGAGTGAGCTGCCGTCCGTTTCATTTGTGAATCATAGTTTTGTGAAGTGGCTTGATGAATTTGTTCATTTAGTTTTGATTGGACTGTCTTATTGTGAGTGCTGGGCTGATTATTTTTGCCTTGTAGATTTTACTTTCTGGTGCATTATGGACACCTGCTCTCAATAAAAAAAAAAAAACAGAAATTGCAGATATTTTCTCAAAATGAGAAATAATGTTCAGGCATGGTAGCCCAGAGATTTTGGTAGAATACTGGTGGTTGATGAGTCAATTTATTACCGAAGATCTGTCTAAAGTGAGATTTCTCCAAGAGCTGACATTTTTGGCTTTCTGTTATAAATGTATTAGCTACACCTGGTGACTGTTATTAAATCAAAAACAGCCTTTATTTTTTCTGATAGAAAACGTTCCAAAAGCTGGAACTCTGGTCTCTTCTGGACCAGAAGTAATTAGGTAAAAAAAAAAAAAAAAGACTAACAATTTGCTGAATTTTCTGCTTATTAAGAAAATTGAGCCAAGCTTTATATAGTAAGGCTTTCAGTTACCCGGAATGTTTCGGGCATGGCATGCTTATGGACCATGGAAGTTTTAGATTAGCTGATAGTTAAGTAGAAATCTCTACAGAGGATTTCTTTCCTGTGATGTAATTGACATATAGCATTATATTAGTTTCGGGTGCACATCACAACTTGGTGTTTGTGTGTAGCACGAAACGACCGCTGCAGTAAGTCTAGTTAACATCCATCCTCATACATGATCGCAGATTTGTTTTCCTTGTGATGAGAACTTTTATGATCGATGGAGGATTTTGATAAAATGCAATAAACATGTGGAGTCTACTGAGTCTTGCTCCGATGGTTTAGGCTCGCCTTGTCGATCTGGGTGAGCATTAGTGATCATTGAATGACATTGAACTTGAAAGCTAGAACCTGGGACCCACAGGAATCCTATGAAAATCTTCTTAAAACATTTTATTTCCATAAATAAAATTTTGAAAATAAAAATTATGTATCGGACGCAACTTGTGACACCTTGGTGAAGTTCCATTGGTTCACTTGCATTCTGCATGTTTGGGTTTTGCGGTGTCTCCCTGGAGGTGTGCTGGAGTGTGCGGTCCACGGCTTCTTTGGTTGTGCCCAGGGGCTCTGGGTTTAGGTAGTGTGGCAGCGAAATACACACATTTGCTTCTGTGGAGCATATGATTTAGAAGCATCAGTGTTAACTGCCAGATTATATTTTTAACCTTTTAACTGGTGGTTTTTCCTAATGCATTGAGCTGTTGAAAATGAGATTAAATCAGGGTTTCAGCTGAGGAGAATTGGTACCAGAAAGCAAAGCTAGAGCTTGTCATACATATGCGAGATATCATTCTCCCGGGCTGTTCATTTGGAGGGGTGCCTTTGTTTAAATAAGAATAAAAATAACAATGGACTCCTTCAGCCCACTGACCTTGGTAACTGTGGCATCCTCTGATGTAATTTATTGAATGCCAAGTGTGTTTAATTGATGTATAAAGCATGGAGTTTATATGGGACATCTGCCAGTGGTCTCACTTTAAAGTTGAATGGGTGTCTTTCTTCTCCTTTTTCTCCTTCTACATTCCTGTTTTCCTCTTCCTCCTCTTCTTGTTGTTGTTTTAGGTGAGCAGTCTTAAGATCATTCCTATTCAGGAGACTGACAGTTTGCCTTTAACAACTAACTTCCTGTAGGATTTTCAGGTGGAGAAGAACCTGCCAGCATAGAATTAGTCTGTTTTCCAGCTGCTTCCCTTTTCCTGCCTTCTGGGTAGAGGTAACTTACTAGGCTTGGTGTCTGGTTGGGAAAGTTTGGTTGGGTGTTGGCAGAACAAAGGGAATTTCACCCACCCAGTAGAAACTTTGTTTTCATCTACTTACTGCACTAAAGGTGAGCGTTTCAAGTTTATAGGGAGGAGCCCAAGACTGGGTCTGTAATCTCTCTGAGAAAGTGGTTTATGGCTTCTCATTAGCATAAGAATCCCAAAGTAAGTTTGCTTTCCTTGGGAGATGCTTACTGAGATGATTTTCTCAAGTGAAATTTGAGAATTTCTTTCCAGCCATTGGAGTGGGTAATAAGAGAAAAAAGGGCTTTTGCGGCCACATGAACAAGTAATTGCTTCATGTCTGGATTAAAGTGGAGGAGAAGAATGAAAACCTAAGCTATCCAGAGTTTAGTGGGCCTTTGGAGCCTGTTCTGTGGCCAGGACAGCACACTTTTTCCAGGTTCCCCGCCAAGGAGCCTGGTTCCTGGTACCTCCAGAATGTTGCTTATTCAAGTATCCGGGTTGATTCTTCTGTAGACGATGAGGCACATGTGCAGGCAAGGTGGTTTTGTACAGGCTTCTCCTTTTTAGGGTACCAAGGAGCACAGTTAGTGTATGAAAGATGACCACTCACATTAATGTGTGGTCTCCTAACATTTTCATCAGTCATTTAAAAAAAAAAAAAAGATTGTGTGATCAAAGTGAGGCTGGTGGTTTGGCTTTGAGATCTTAAACCATTCTGAGTTAATTTAAGTTGCTTATGTGCTTTATTTAGGGAGTTAAATGTAGATTCATCTTTGCCGACGCGTTCAGAAACCTGTAAGAGTGACGCTTGGATCACTCTCATAGAAATGCTATTTGATTCCAGACATTTCTATTTGAATTGTGGACAGTGAGCCCATCCATCTGCTCTGGGTGGCAGGTTCCTGCTGACTGTTGCTGCTTTCCTATACCGTCCCAGGAGGCTCCAAGATGCCCCTTTCCCCTGCTCCTTTGCTGCAGACACCCCTGGAGAAGGCTCCCCTGGGCTGTCAGGTGTTTTGTGTGGGGCAGCCAGGCCACGTGTTCTGCCTCTCGCCCGCCCTCTCCGTGCACCAGCTTGCCAGGGCAGCCTGCGTCTGTTTTGTGCTCACCGGAGCATTGCAGTGCTCAGAAAATTGCTTTCTCCAAGGACTGGCTGTTTTTGTTTAGAGCAGTCATTTTTCACGAGGAGGGAAAACTAACTTCAAGAGCAGTCTTTGAAAATTTTACATGTAGTTAGTAAGAAGTGCTGAGTTCCAAAACAGAGAGTGTGTTTTTACATAGGTTTTGACACAAAGCACCTTACATTTGGAGTTTTAATCCTGTTGTGGAATTAGAAAAGGCATTTTCCAGGGTTTGAGCATTTCCTCTCCTTGGAAGCCCCTGCAACTTTTTAATCAAGTAAAAATTCAGGTGGTTCTGTGGTTCTTTGGGTCTTTTATCTTTTCAAGACTAAAAAACTATTCATGAGTTACTATTTTATTTTAATAATAGCTGTACAGGAAAATACTGTGAAATGCAGTTTCCTAAGAGGAATATTATCTAATAGGGTATTTGCCAAATTGAAATTTCTATAACTGTGACTCAAGAAAGCTTGTAAAATGATCTCCATTTAGCACATTTAAGAAAAAGTCAGGTCTTATTGTTAGAGATGTATGAATAATGATGGAAAATTAAAATTTTAAAGATTTAATCCGTCAAGTTAATAATAGCATTTATTTCTGACTGTGGTTGATTTGTGACATAACTAAAAGATAGAGTGAACAAATTGTTTTCAATATATTGTCAGTCTAGTAATGTCTATTCATTCATTCAACTAGTTTGAAGTCTCAGTAGCATGATTACGGGAATAGTTAGTTCATGTTGAAATAATTATTTCTACTTTGTTGTTGGTGTATTTGTTTTCTCAGCCTGGCTTTTGCTTGCTTCTTGCTGACAAAGTTGATGAACATGTGGGGAGGTGGAGGGAAAAAGTGGGGGTTACCAGGTGACTCAAGCTGGTTTTCAGAGTGTGGGCGACACAATTGCAGGGGCAGCTGGGTGGAGGTGGACTCACTGGATAAACCACAGAATCCTTAATTATCTGACCGCACACCTTGCTTCTCGGACACCCTAAATGACAGGGCATTACGTACCCAGTTGTGTTCCTTGGTTTGGTGCTGGCAGGGGGGCGAGGAGAAGGAGGGGCTGAGGGAGGCAAAGGAATCAGACAGGTCAGGGAAGGTGGACCAGTGGGAGAGGGGGCGAGAGGAGAGAGGCTGTGGGGCCCCCAACATGAGAGTACGATTGAAAACTTGTGGGTTTCCTTTGTATTTTGGTAGTTTCAAGATTATTGTCTTAGACCGAGTATGAAACTGTACTGAAAATTGGTATATCTGTATTTCATATTCAATTGCTTGTTTTCTAAGCAGAGTACCGTACAGGGTTTTGTTCAGTGCTTTTAAAGTTCATTTCTTATTGAACTGACTCCTTCCCCCCATCTGTCTCTTCCTCCTTTTACCATTGTTTACCTTTTCTTCCCTATTCTTTGGGTATATTCATATTTCAGTTCATTTTTTAAGTCTTAGATTTACTTTTGATCAAGTGCCTTAGGTCCTTTTTAAAAATGCTTACAACCTTTTATATTTCAGCTTTCCTTTTTTGTTACTGCTGTTCTCCCATGTTGTACAAGTTTTTTTAAAGTTAATTTTCTAAAAATATAATTCTGGTAACCAACAATGGAGACTCCAACAGCACAGATGAAGAGCAGAAAAACTAGGGCTGGGAGAGGTCCTGACAATGAGGCTGTTGCACACCCGCCCCATTAGCAAGCCCCTTTCTTTAGAGAGGGTGGTGCAAACCAACTTCGTTATTAAAAGGGAGACATGGGATTTCAGTGTTTTAGGCTTGTCGTTGGTAGGGCATTTCATTATTTAAATTGGCTTTCATCAGAAATTAAGGCCTAGTTGAAAATGGGTCTTTCTCCCCCTCACCCTGTTTCCTCCCTTGTTAACATCTTAGCGCACGTATGAGCGAGGTGAAAACTCAGTCCTGTGGGTATGGCTGAGTCGTGCAGCATGTCCTGAACGTGTAATTCAGGCATGCGTGTCTCGGTTGAATATACTTATATATGAAAAGTTTGTGATTTTACAGAACTGATACATCTTTCCCATTAATGTCTCTCGGAGTTGTAAAGAATAGATAATAATCACCCCCACCCAAAACACAAACAGATAAACAAACTCCTTCTTCTAATTCCAGATACCCATTTAAAATGATTTAAAACAGTACCAATGCTGCTTTAAGTGGACCATTTGAATATATTCTTGTTAGGTGCAGATTAATCTAATTTTCCCAAAAGTGGTAACGGCAGCAGCAAATGCAATAACAATGAATTCATTTTCATGTCACTTTTACAATGAGGTCTACAAAGAAAAGGACATAAATTTAAATCACCGACAGTGACTACTCTTTTGAAAAGAAGTTACTTTTGAAAGTTCCCAAGTGAAGATTTACAATAAAGCGTCTTGTGCAGACACAGCACGGCCTTCGGCAGGATCACTGACCCTGTTGAAGGAGGTCCCTGTGGAATGATAGCAGGAAAAGAGAATGTTCAAAGCTTAAAATTATTTTTAGTTTTAAATTTGATGCCAAGGACTTAGTTGTGTTTTTTGTTTGAAATTTAGGTTCAACCACAAGACAGTGAAAAACGGATGATCCAAGAACTATAGCCATAGGGGTCTGGTGGGTCAGCGGGCAGTTGACTTGTTGCTGGGGGTTGGCGGTCCTCTGTAGGCCCTGGAAGGAAGGCCACGGGAATGGGCAGGCACATAGAGCCTGTCAGGTTTGCTGGCCAGAGCATGTGGAGGTTGACACAGCAGCTTAAGGGCCTCTTTCTATCCTCTTTCCCCTCATGCATTATCGTTTCATTGCCCTGTCAGCTGAAGAGAGCATCAGTTCCCCATGCACGAGTAGCAGTCTTGTCTAGTTCAGTTAGAACCCAGAAGGCTGGTGAACCTGGTCTTGGACCATCAGGGGGGGTGGAAGTTGCACGGTGCTGACCTGTTTCCTTGTAAAACTGGGGTTTCCTTGAATGAGATAAAAGTATAATTTGTTTTGCTTGCATTTCTTTCAGTTTTACTGAGAGATAACTGACATACAGCACTCTGTAAGTTTAAGGAGTATACCGCATGAGGACTTAACATTTGCTGCAAAATGATTATCACAAGTTTAGTGAACATCTACCATGTCATATAAAAGTATAACTTGTTTTAATCAATTGAAGACAGAATGATGATTTGATTAACAATGAAGATGTTTAACACATTTGGGGTATTATTCAGTCTACTGTGTGCATAGATCTGGGAAATTAACCGCAGGCGTAAATGTTGGACCAGAATCTCCCTGTGCCTCCGTTGCTCTCGCTTCAGTGAACACATGTGGATGACTGGCCAGCCTGTGAATGGCCGGTTAGGCAAATAAACACCTGTTCTTTTGTCTACAATTTTTCTGAGTGGAATTAGCCTTACAGTTTTTAGGAAGTAATTTGTTTCATGGACCACATTCATGGATTTGTTCATGGTCCTTATTTTATTGTAAGGAAAGTTCTTTGTAGCCTTGTATGAAGATGTTGGCAAAGCTTAAATGCAAATGTATTGCACACAGTCTTTCAGTGTAGTATAAATTTAGTTCTCACCTTTTCCCGTTCTAGAGAGTTCTTCCATGAGCAATGATCACTAATATGACTTGAACTTGCTCATCCCTCTTGAGTGGCCTTTGAAATAAGAGGTAGCTGTGGGCTTGCAGATACTGACAGTGGTCTTCATTTTATCTTGAAAATATTCGCTCAACCTTTAAAGTTAAAACAACTTCAACTTTCTTCAAGTGAATAAGCAGTACATACATTAATTACCCATTTATAAATTTGTGGGGTGGAATCGGGACATGATATGTCTTCAGCGTTGTTCTCTCCATGGGGCTTTGTCCTGCCCATGGCCCTGTCTTAGGATGCATGGGCCCACCCCAGGGATCTGCCCCCATTTACCAGTCATCATCCTTAGGTGTCACACAGTCGGCCTGTTCTCAGAGTTGGGAATTTAATGCTTAGAGCCAGTAGCTTCTTTGCTAACTGAGCTTCTTAGCCGAGAGAGACTAGATTTCAGAAACTTTTAAGTATGTTTCATACGGGGAGAGCTGTCTTCCCAAACATGAAAATGAAGTCATTTTCTGTTCTATCATTTCCATGAACACTATTATTGGAAGAAAGGGTTACAATAGGAAATCCCAGAGTCACCAGAAATCTACAGATACAGCAGTGGTAAATAGAAATACCTCCTAATTTCTTTTTACAACTGCCTTTTCCGAAGTAAGCTTCAACATGTTTGGCGGTCCCACCACATGGAGGAGACAGTTGCCACCTGCGCAGTGTTTTCTTGACAATCCCTAGGTCCCTTCCTGCTCCTCTGCGGGGTGGACCCATGGTAGTTGGAGGGCCGCGCGGACCAGGTCCTATGACAGGCCTTGAACCTGTCCCATGGCTGCCAGGGCGTGTGCTGATGTGCCTCCTCTCTGCATCCCCTAGTCTGTGTCCTGTGTCCTAGTGTGTATTCTGTATTTGTTTATCTGGCTTTGTGTGTCTCACACTAGAATGTGCGCTCCTTGAGCCTGAGGACCGTGTCACAGTTGTATCTCTAAAGCCTGGCAAGTGCCTGCAATATCATAGGGACTTAAGAAATTTATTAGGCAGTGACTGAATGAACAAATGAATCTTTCAGACCCTTCTCTTTGCACACTCATGTACACATAATTACCTACACATTTGTTCTTACAGAATTTTCAGTTTGATTTTCTTTTTCCAGCTAGTACAGTTCCTTTTCATTTTAAACGCAGAGGATGTGGTTATAATGACTTATTTTTTTTAAAAGTACTACAGATTGATATAATATTTATTCTTAGTAAAATAGGAGTACTCAATTCTCCTATTTTAAATTGGAAAGAGCCAGACTATAGCACTATATTTAAAACTTTTTAAAAAATGCAGGGCCAGATTTAGATCTTTTTTTTTTAACCTTAGTTTTTTTTTCTTTTTATAATGTATAATTTCAACCTTACATAAAAATTCTAAAAATAGTACAGAGAGTTCTTGCACACGTTTTACCCCACTTTCTCTAGTGTTTTCACCTCGCATAACCATAGAACCACGATCCAAGCCTGGAAGTTAACACGGATAGAAGACTGGTACCTAAACCATAGATCTATGAATTTCACCAGATTGTCCCTGGATGTCCTTTTCCGTGTTCTAGGATTCAGTCCAAGATTTCACGATGCTTTGGCCATCCTGTCTCCTTAGTCTTCTGCAGTCTTTTGACAATTCTTCAGTCTTTGATGACCATGACACTTTTTATATGGCCAGTTATTTTGTAGATTGGCATTCATTTGGGGTTGGGTCATGCGTTCTCTGTGCAGTCTTAAGTCCGCAGAAGCAATGTGCTCCTCCTGGTGTATGATGAGGAGTACGTGAAGATGAATGTCTTACCTTGATCACTTGGCTAAGGTGATGTCTGCTTAATTTCTCCTTTGTAAAGGTGGTATTTTTTCCTTTGTAATTTGCTAAATATCTTGGGGGAGACACTTTAAGACCGATTTTTGTGTTTCTTACACTTTTCTTAGTTTGTCGTAGTTTAGCATTCATCAGTGGATCTTGCCTGCATGAGTTATTAATACAGTGTTTGCTCAATGGTAGTTTTGTATTGGGTTGGCCAACAAGTCTGTTAGGTTTTTTCCGTAAAATAAAAGACACATTTTTCATTTTCACCGATAACTGTTGATTTGGATATTTTGAATATGTAGGCTATCTCCTGCTGTTGGCTTCTAGGGGGTAGAGGCCAGGAATCCTGCCAAAGATCTTCCAGTGCATAGGATAACCCACAGCAAAGAATTATTTGGCCAAAATGTCAATAGTACCAAGAAACTTTGCAAACCACTTTTTACACATTTGATGAGTCACAGCACCTTCTCCATACACTGCACAAATCTTTTTTTTTTTTATGTTTCAGTTGCATTTTTACCTTTCTTGAAATAATGAAGCATAATACACTGAAAATGTTCCATATCTTCTTCCATCTTTAATATTAAAATGGCTTCACAAAAATTCACCACTTTTGGTAATTTTTACAAAACGCACGCTGATATGACATCTGTCACAATGCAGTCTAACAAAATTGTTTCAAATGAAGTTAAAGACAACTAAGCACTACTAGAGCCATCTTAAAGTAAAAACATAAAATGGAGTTTTTGGCCAACCCAGTATTTCCTTCTTTCTCTGTCATTTATTAATTGAAATTATTCTGTAAAGAAAGTTACCTCTTCATTTTGTGTGTATTTACTATTCATATTAAAATTTTATGGATTACAACCCAAAACTGTTACCAGTTATTTTTTTGCTCATATTGTTCCAGTTTTGGTCAGTTGGGAGCCCCTGCAGATTGGTTCTTTTTTGTTGGTGGTGAGCACTTCCTTGTTTTCTGGCTCCACAAGCTATTCAGAATCATCTTGTATTTTTCCTTCCCCAGCTCTGGAGCCAACCATTTTTTCAAGAAGCCTTGGTTTCTTTTGCTGGAGAATGATACTCAGGAACCCAGATCTGGGTATTAAGGGAGCTCATTGCTCCTAGGCCCTCTCAGTGGATACAGCTGGGAAAAACTCAGATATATACTAACTGTGCTTGCATGGCACATCTATCTTTATTTATTTACCTCTTTATTCTAGTCCATCCCTCTTTCCTTATTTACAACTTCTTTCTTAGACAATGAGAAGCCTGGTTCCCATTATCTACTGTATACTTAGTTATGTGTTCAGTCCTGTTGTATCATTGAGACTTCAACCAGAGAAATGGAACTAGAAGATAACGTTCAAACAGTGGTACCCAACCTTTTTGGCACCAGGGACCAGTTTTGTGGAGGGGAGTGGTGGAGGTGGGGTGATATGAGGCAGAGCTTAGGCAGTAATGTGTCACCCCCCCAGGAACTCCCCCCATTCTGCTCATCTCCTGCTGTGCCGCCAGGTTCCTAACAAGCCACCTACCTGTCCTGTACTAGTCTGTGGCCTGGGGGTTGGGGACACCTGCAATAAAAGATTAATTGCAAGGAGTTGTTTCATGCGATTGTGGGGGCTGGTGAGGCAAGTTGGAAATCCTTAGGGAACGCCGTCAGGCAGGGCAGGCAACTCACAGGCATGGGGTGAAGCTGCTGTCCACAGGTGGAATTTCTTCTGCAGGGAAGCCTCAGCTTTGCTCCTGCAGCCTTTCAGTGGATTGAATCAGGTCCACATAGATTATCTGGCATACCCTATTTTGCCGTGTATAATGCGCACTTGTTTACCCAAATATTTGAGGGGGAAAAATAAGGGTGTGCATTATACATGGGTATAATGATTACATACCAGGGTATAATAATGGTATGTAATAATCCCATGTATAACATGGTGTAGGTGCACATTATACATAGAAGCACATTATATGTGCTTAAAATGACCTGATTGTGGACTTTAATTACATCTACAGAATACCTTCACAGAAACACCAAGATTTGTGTTTTATTGAATAACCGGGGAGCATAATCTAGCCAAGTTGACCCATGAAACTGACCATCACACTTCACACTACATAAAGCAGTTACAGAATTGCTAACACACATGTCTGTGAGGAAGTCATGGTATCCCAGTTTGGTTTTTAAGCTCTGTTTTCTATGTAAAATTTATAGATTTGGCACTGAATATAGAAGAGCACTTGTTAGAATCCCCAGTTACCCCTGACATTTATAAGCTTATTTATTGTTTGTCTCCTTCACGTGGACCCCTGTTCAGTCTTGTCCTGTGTCCCCAAGACTTACGTGATGTCTGGTACAATGAATAGCTGTTGGATTAACAAAATGAGCAAGGTCATTCATCCCATTATTTGTTTTTTACCAGCTTTCCTGTTAGCGTTTGTATTAGGAGAGGGGTGAAGGGGAAGACCCAGTTTGGAAGGGATAGGAAGAAACAAAAAGATGGGCAATAGATTAAATCCTGGATTCTAAGGAAATATCTTGTTCTCTTTACTTTGGGTTAGTACTGAAATACTTTGGGAAGAGACAGAAACCTGTTCCTCTCACAGAATGCCTGCAGGCCCTCCCCTCACCTTCGGCTCCTGCTCCTCACTCCTCTAATAAGTTCTGCTTGGTTTTTCTACCTTTGGGAAAGGGATAACTTCCCACAGTTTAACGCTTCAGAATAGATTACTTTGAGGGTATTACCACACAAAAGCAACGCATGTTTTTGCTGTTTTGGAGTAGTAGCAGCATAATACAAACTGTCATTTATTCAACCGTATTTTATGAGTGTTTTCCTATGCCATGCATGCATTTGGACTAATAGAGGGAAGGATATGGACCCTGCTATTAAAGCATAAGTATTCTAGTGCACTGTTTTTCTAACTTATGTAATACATAGTTCTGTTTCAAAGGGAAAAAAGTTATCTGTCATCCCTAGTGTTGATTTACATTACTCTTATAATAATGTTACTTAGGGATGTACAAATACATAATTAGGAATAAACACCTTCTGTTTGTATCTATTTTACACCTCTAAGCCTAAGCCAATTTGCAATGAAATATAAAACTGCAAAGTCACAGGAGTCCAGATTAACTGTGTAATTTAACATGACGGATGATATTGTTTTGCTAAAACAAAGCACTGTTTGTGATACAGAATATTGCATTGACTCCTAAGGGCCAAGGCATTTGAGTTCCGCATGCCTTTGCTGCCATGGGGAGACACAGTCTTCCCACCAGCAGTTCCCTTTTGGAACTATTGGATTCTTTGTTCTTACACAGTAGTGTGATTTATTTGGCCTTCTGTTGGTCCCCATGTGCATCTGCATAGTAGGTCTGCCTCTGTTGGTTTCCTGTTAATACCGGACAATTGAAGTGGTAATAGCCCTATCCTGATTCTAAATGTGGTACAAACTGGGACACTGAGAAGGAAGGTAGAAAATGGGCCTCTTGATATGTTATGGAACCCCAAGAATATGTGCATGAATCCCCACTGGAGAAACACTGACTCAGGAAAGAGGGTGGTGTGCAGACATACAGTTGGAATGTGGTGACTTAGTGCAGCTTTGGAGGTAGGTGTACAGGTGCACGGGGATGTGGGAGAAGGTGTCAGCATGTAGGGTGAAGCTTGCAGAGTGAGACGGACTTTAAAGAACTGTCAGCCTGTACAGGGTGGTGGAGACCTGGTGTCCTGGGTTGTTGGGCGCTGTTGGAATAGACTGCGAGGGAGAGCTTTTGCAGTTGATGGCGGCGTGCTGACACAGTCCTTGTTGTGCAATTCTGGTGTCTACAAGTTGAGGGTCAATTTTGCTGGTGTTATAACACTATAAGATTAAAAGCCTTTGTTTTTCTGTTGATGAGTGTCCTGTTTTTCTTTTTTACAACTTTATTGTATAATTTATGTGTCATACCATTTACTTATATCTGCGTACAGTTGAATGGTTTTGTAAATTTGAATGTTCATTTATAAATTCATCACCACACTGCCATTTAGAACACTTTCATCACTCGGAACGTTCTCTCAGGCCAGTTTTAGTGAATCCTGCTCCCACTCCCCACCTCTAGGCAGCCCCTGACATGCTTTCTGACCCTATAATTCTGACTTTTCTAGAAATAGCATATAAGTAGGATCATAGAGTATGTAGTCTTTTGTTCCTGGCTTATTTCATTTAAAATGTTTTCCAGCCTCATCCATGTTGTAGCATGCATCAGTACTTCGTTCCCTTGTGTGACAAATGATACTCCGCCTCATGGATGGTGGTTTCTCCATTCACCAGTTGATGGACACTTGGATTGTTTCCAGTTTTGGGGATTTTATGAATAATTTTGTGTTGGACATGTGCTTGCATGTCTCTGTGTAGACATATGTTTTCTCTGGTAGATACTTAGTAATAGAATTATTGGGTCTTATAAAAAGTGTTTATTAAACTTTTTAAGAAACTGCCAGACTGTTCGCAAAGATGTGGGGCCATCTTACTGAGTGTATAGTCTGCTTGGCCAGAATGTTGTCGTTCACAGTTATGGGGACAGCAGCACATGTGCACAGGTGGAGGGAAGGGGAAGCCGTGGCAGGCCCTGTGGCGGGATGGGTTGTTTTCTTTGTCTACAGCTGGATGTTCTGAATTCCTGCACAAGCAATGAAATGCATAGGATGACATTCTGAGGATATTGCTTTCTCTCTGTGTAATGTTAATATAATTCTTCTTTCTCTTTATGAGCTCTGGTTTTATGTGAACTATTTGTCGGACACTGGGATAGTGAAGAGTGCCCTCGTAGTGATCTCCAGCTGGTTAAAGCAACACCCCCATAACTGTCTGTTCTGTGACGGAATCCTCTGGCCCAGCTTTTAGAAAGTGAGGGAAAAGCGAGGAATGTGGAGTGTGAGTGGATATTATTAAGAGTGTGGTTTGGGTGTATGTTGAAAAGGAAAACTAGGAGTATTGTTGTGTCATCATTACCCGGATAGTATTTTGACCACAACTTACTAGTCTCGGAATCAGATTTGTACAAGACTGAATGTTCTATGTGTAAATATCCCGGGGACAGACAGGTTGAGGTTTAATGTTTTAACAGCAGTAGATGGGAAGGAAGTTCAGGTTATTTCATATCTTTTGGTCATAGTATGAAGTTTAGCACCAAGATCAGTGTCTGTCTTCCCTCTTCAGTCTGATTCTATCTCTGGGTATTGGCATCATAAGCCCCGCAAACCAGAACCACGAGTCAGCACAGATCCTTCGCTCACCTCCCACATTGCATGGGTCGCTAAGTTTTTAAAAACTTTTTTTCTTGCTTCCAATTTGACTTCCTTTTCCTATCCTCACTGTGTCTGTCACCTCCTAGTTCCGTTTCATCTTTTCTCCACTCCAGTGCAGCCTTCTTCGTGCTACTAGAGAGATAATGCTAACAATGAAAGGCAGTTTATGTGACCCTCTGAGGATTTATATGGAGAAGTGCATGTGTGTTGACTGCAGGGTAAAGTGTAAATTTTCTGTCTCCCTTGGTTCCCTGTGTATAGCCTACAGCCTCGCGGATCTGCTTGTGGCCGCTCAGGTGTCCCTGGCTCCCTGGAGCTCACACTCTGCAAATTCTGCTCTGCTTGTCTCGGAAACCTTGTCCTTCACCACTCCTGTCTGCTGTGAACACGTCAGTTCATCCTTCCAAGATTTCATGATGGTGCCCAGGCTACCTGACACCTTTGCAGATGCCTTTCCCTCCCCACCCCCCTCTTCCTGTTGCCACACAGCACTCTTACAGCCCTTTCTGTTTGTGTCCCAGAGCACTGTAACCGTGTGCTTGCTCCTCTGTCCCCTTGGCTGGGCTGTGCACACTCTCTCCTGCATCTAGTGACCCTGGCATCTAGTACAGCATGCGGCACCAGGGGTGCATCAGTGAGGATCTGCAGATGAGAGAGCTGCGGAGATCAGGTTAAAGGGGGGTTGAGCAACAGATACTGGTGGGAAACCAGAGGCTGTTCGTGCGAGGAGGAGGCATGTTGGGTCACTCTGCACCTTGCAGGATTAGATGCAGCCCACTGTTGATTGATAGAGCTTCAGCAGGTTCCACCTCCTCGTATGACTTGTTTCAGTAACCTCATGCTCAGAAAATGTAGACTTATATTTTACACAAACCCTTTACGCTAGGGTTGTAATTAAATTGTAACAAGAATTGTGAGCTTAGATGCCAAAGTCTGCAAATCTATTAGATAAGCCTTAAACCTCCTACTTACCCATGATCATGGAAAAGTGAGGGCTTTGCATAGTGTCTTTTTTCCTATTTAACTGCCTCTTTATGTGTTGCTCTGCTTTGCTCTGGTTAGATATTCTGGGTACAGCAGCTCACTCTTTGTCCTTTTTTATTTCTGCAACACGCCAAGCGTGATCACATGTGGAATTGTGGTTTATAAAAGAAAGCATGCCTGAGGACCAGGGAGGCCATGAAGGCAGTGCTGTGACTGAAGAAATGTAAGGCTGTATCTCATCACCAAGTAGGTCTCCGTTTGGTTTCAACAGTTCCAGTTTCCTTGGAGATTGGAGCCCACCATTTATTTCTTTGTAAAATCCACATCACAGCTAGGAAAAATGACAGAAAGATTCTTCCCAGCTGTGATGTGGATTTTACATTTTCCTAGTTTAATTTTACCTGAACTTCAGGAGTTGTATTTCCAGATGATATCACTTCTCATTCCTTTGAAGCATCTGTGAATAAGGCATTAAGATCTCTATTTAAAATATTGCATACCTTATATTTTTGTACTTGGTCTGAGAGTGCAAGTGTCTGTCAGACGATAATGCAGATTTTTTTTTGTCTTTTTGTTTATATTTAAAGGACATTCAGTGTCTTTCCTTGCATGTACAGGGACGTAATTTTTCTGTCCTCTTTTTTTGGTGGTGGTGGAAAACTTTAAAAGGTCTAAAACTTCCTATGCTGCTCCCAACTATGTTGTGGGCAGGATTGATGGCTTTTTGAGATACCTGTGGGATAGTCATTACCCAAATTGTTATGCGGAGGAAACGTTAAAACTTGGACCTGTATAATTATGCTTGCTGTCTTCCTTCTCAAGGCAGGTGTAAGGATAAATAAAGTGCTTTGATCTCCTCAAAAGCAAAAGAGTTTATGGAGGAAGTATCATGGGGATTATGTCCCTGGCAAAAAGCACTGTGTAACTGTCAGGCGTGTCTGGTGGTTAACACTGAGATTCCGTGTCAAGTGCCAGAATGCCAACTTGAAGGAAACCGTTTCCCCATGTATAGCCAAAGTAAAGAAATTTATTTAAACAGTTTAAGAATGAAGATGGATTTTAATGAATGCCATGTGTATTGATTGATCCAATATAATCTTGTAATTGACCCCATTCATTATCTCTCACCCTTTTGTTTATATTTTTCACCATTTTAAAATAGTTTTAAAATAGTTTTTCAGATTAGTCTGCATCTGATGTAATAGTGTGCAGTGAAGTGTCTATTAATGAATTTTTGGAGTAGATACTTAAATGAGAATGTTTAAATACATGTTTAAACATATTTTGAGGTATTTATAGGATTTGGAAATGTCTAGCAACCTTTTATTTCTGTGATTCTGAAAGTTTGAGGGGTTGTCAGATAGGAAAGGATGGACTTGACTTTGTATAAGGAAGACTTTGAGCAGAGCTGGCGCATCCTGTGGCCCTGGCTCGGTAGTGGTATACGCTGGGTTGGGCCTCTGGCTCAGAGACAGTGGAGGCCTCTTGACAGTGGAGAGGCTGGACCAGGTGATGCCCAAGGTTCCTTCAACCCTAGATCCTGAGAAGTCTGATAGAACTTTACACATAAGAAGACTGAAATCTAAAAAGGGTTAAATGATTTTGCCTCTTTGATATTAAGGGCCTGAGGAAATAAGAGGTTCAAGTACCTTTGTCATGTTTACAACTGGAGCTTAGAAAGAAGCAGCGAAAATGAGATGGAAGGCAAACTGGGTGCTGCAGACCAGTCTTCTGACAGTGTTGTCTGCCCACACCCACCCACAGTGCCCCGAGGGGCCTCTTTGAAGCATCTTTGGCCACCTTGAGAGCAATTGCAGGAGTTTAATGTCACATGGGCTTTGCATACACAGTTTCTTCTGTTCCTCCCTGCACCTCCCCATGTCTCCCTGGTGAATTTTTACTCCCTATCCAGTTCATTGCTCTACATTTTTCTCTGTGAACTCTTTTGACCCTTGTCTACCCCATACTTAACTGGCCCCAGGTGGTCCATCCTTGGTGCTTTGTTACTTACACAGACCTATCTTAGAACAACACCCTGTATGTAAGTGTTACTCATTTCTCAAGGGGCTGAACGTACTACACATGTTACATGAACTTGATAACGCCTCAACCATTGGGACATACTGTTTAGCTAAGGGTTTTCATCTCAGCTCTGTGATGGTGGGCAGGTTGCTTAACCAGTGCCTCAGGTTCTCATCTATCAAATAAGAATATTAACAGGGCTTCCCCCAAAGGGTTGTTAAGAAGATTAAATGACTTAGTACATGTAAAGTGCTTAGAACAGTGTCAAGTAAGCATTTGATAAGTTACAATTATTATCTGGACCACAGCTAAAAACCAAGTTATTAAGGAACAAATTATTAGTAGAGTTTATTTAAGAAGGCAAAGCAAGTTTATGGCTTAAAGAAAAAGAGGTTAGTTCCTCTTAACAAAGATAACCCCCAAATCACCTAAATAGTACGGCTGAAATTTAATACACATTTCCCCTCTCATGAAGCAGCCCAGCACTGAGCAGTGCCTGGCTGCGGTGGCCCACAGGGTCACTCAGGAGCCCAGGTTTCTTTCATGTTGTTACTCTCAGGAAGTGGGTCTCACTCACACAGTATGAGCTGTCCTAGCTCCTTCTGTGTTCCCGCCCTCAGGGAAGAGCAAAGTCAGGGAAAGTGGTTTCATTTCTAAGGAGAGGAGCCAGAAGTTTTATGCGTCACTCATGGTCCTATTCCATTGGCCCGAACAGTCACATGACCACATAGCTGCAAGGGAAACTTAGGGAACTTTCCTCTTATGATTGGTTAGTGACCCAGCTGTGCCACTGAATGCCATGAGACGTTGGGAAAATTGCTTAACCTCTCTATGCTTTTTATCTTTAAAATGGGGTAATAAGTGTGCGCACCTCATAGGGTTTTGATGAAGCTTACATTAAGTTAGTACATGGGAAGCATTCAGGACAGTGCCTGGCGTAAAGGAAGCATTATTTAAATGCCAGTGATTGTGACTATTATATTACAAAAAGGAAGAAGGGAGAATGAGTATTGGGGCGACAATGAACAGTCTTCCATGGGAGGAAACCCAGACAGTGGGGCTCCCTGGCCTGACTCATTACCTGGGCTTTCTGAGCAGCCGCAGCTTTGGTGCAATGACTGTGGGCCCCAGGAGCTTGGGCTCCTGCCTTGCACAGGTCTTGTTTAGGTCTTCTTGGGTTAGTATGGAAAGGTTTATGAGCTGTGTTTGGAGTTTTGACTTCTGAATTTTTCATATTTAGCTCTTACCTTCATTGTAGGTTGTCATATATAAACCAAGGAAATAAATTAAAGGAAACATTTTACTTACAACTATATTAATTTATCCTTATAATATTCATTCTTCCTTACAGTATATATAGCGGTCAGAAGATGGCTGTAAAGTGAAATTTCATTTACTGAAATCTATTTCCAAGTTGAGGTCAATTGGAAAATGTGTATTCACGAGAAAGGCAGTATGCAGTCCACTTATTTCTAACTCCTCCTGCTTTTTCTTCAAGATTTTGTTACTTTTTAGTAACACAGTGGGCTGCATAGTATACAAATGCATCAACCTTGGCAGTTCTCAAACTTTGCTGCTTAGGGCACTATTCTAGGAGTTGGTTCTCCATGTGCCATGGTAGTAGAATGTTAGGTCAAATAAAGTTGGGAAATACTGCATGCTTTGTCTGCCACTTGGAGATTTATAGGGCACATTAGCATATTTAAAAGTAAGCAGGGTGGTAATAGAAAAACCTGTTTAACTTTCTTTAGCTCACTTGACAAACTCTTTTGAAAATGAACTGTTTTTTTTTTTTTTTTTTAAGATTTTATTTATTTATTTTTAGACAGGGGGAACAGAGGGAGAGAGAGAGGAAGAGAAACATCAATGTGTGGTTGCCTCTCATGCACCTCCTACTGGGGACCTGGCCTGCAACACAAGCATATGTCCTAGACTGGGAATCGAACCAGCACGCTTTGGTTCACAGGCCGGCACGCAATCCACTGAGCCACACTAACCAGGGCTGAAAATGAACTGTTCAGCTGATTTATTGGTTTATTTTTGAGTACCACTGCTCTAACTATTCTGGGAGACAGGGTTCTCTATATTCTGGTTTGGACAGTATGCAGAGTCCTGATTGACCTCAATGTTTAATACGTATCAGGCTGCTAATTCGATGAGTTGGCTGAAATTCCTGCTCTTGTTATCAGAGTCGAGGTGTGAATAAGCCTCATACCCAATTCATCCGTAAAGAAGGCGTCAGAAAGATGGCTGGTGCGAGGGAAATGGAAGTGTACCTGATCTGTGGTGTTGAGAATTCTCAGCTAGGGATTAATCCAGAGATAAATTTTTTAGATTTAAACTTTTCAGAGATCTGATTGTACTCTAATGATAAATTACATGAGTTAAAATTTTGACAGAAGTTTTATGTAAAAGAATTTAGTATATTCATGTCAAGAATATTTGTGGTAGAAGTAGAAAGCTGGGGATTTTTTTCTAATTTAAAAAGTACAAAAATGACAGATAGATGCAGAGTTTTTTGCACAGTGACAGCTTTCCCGACTGTGGAGAGCTTCGTCCCGCCCGTCTGCCGGACGTAATCCAAGCATGGATGCCATCTGAGAATGCAGCCATTTCGCAGTTTAGACACATAATGGCCTATTGAGTATACATTTATTTTTTCTTTCTGTCCTAAGGGTTGATTTTATCTCTGGGTCTTATTTCAGATCCATGAGCACTGTACCATTAGAAATTAAAATATTATGACCACTCTATTCAATGAAATACATGGTTTTCTAAATGTTTCATTCTAATTAAAAAAAAATACTCAACATAGTCCTGACCAGTGTGACTGGATTGGTTGGCGGTTGTCTGGCAAAGCGAAAGGTCGCTGGTTTGATTCCCGCTCAGGGCACATGCCTGGGTTGCAGCTTCAGTCCCCAGACGGGGCACGTGTGAGAGGCAACAGATCGGTGTCTCTCTCACATCGATGTTCTTCTCCCTTCTTTCTCCCTCCCTTCTCTGCTCTCTGAACATAAATAAATAACATCTTTAAAAAATAATATAGTATTTAGAAGATACAGAAAAATGTAAGAATTAAATCACATAATTATGCTGTCAATAACCATTATTAATATTTTGGTGTATTTATTTCAGGCTTTTCTATGAATATTTAATGTTTTGAATGTGTTAGTGATACCGTATGTACATTTTATTGTGTTCTCTTGTTTTTGTAATCCTTTTTCATTGCTAGTAAGAATTTATGGTAGGTGTAATTTCATCATGTAGAATTACATCATCTACTTAATCCATTGTTATTCAACATTCAGATTATTTGCAGTTTTTTACCATTATATGTAATGATACAATTTAGCATCTTTGTGTGTAAAACTTGAATTGCATTTCAGTACTATGTACTGACAATAGATCCCTCAAATTAGAATTACTAGGTCAAAGAACATGAGTACTTTTTATAAGGGTGTTGATATATGCTGCTACATTATTTTGCAGGGAGATTATACCAGTTAAGATTCTCACCAGTGGGGTTTACTATTTCACTTCAACAGTTCGGTAATTTTATTGTCAGATAATGAAATCTTGTATCATTTGCATGTTTTTGATTCCTGATGAGATTAACACATTTAAAAATATTAATTAGTTATTGTTAATTTTTCTTAGATTTATATTCTTTCCTATTTTTCTATTCTGTATTTATGGGAATTTCTGTGTTTTTCCTTCATTTGTAAAAACATTTACCTAGTAAAGATATCAAGCTTTTGTCATATTGTTGCCAATATTTTTCCTAGTTTTGTTGGATGTGTAATTTTATAATTTTTGATGTGAAGAAGTTTCAGATTTTTCTGGGTTAGTATAAACATTCAACTTTGTTTTTGTTTTTTAGTTTTGTTATATAAACATTCAGCTTTGTTTTTAGTTTTATGACTGTTCATGTTTACCTTTTGAGTATTTTAGATTTTGTTTTGTGGTAGAATGTAAGATGCAGCTCTAAACAGGTTTTTCTTTCAAAGTACTTTCTGTACACAGTTAATTCAATAATCCAATTTCTTTCCCATTGGCTGGTGGGCCTTTATCTTCTGTTACTTTCTTACAGAGTTAAGGGTCTATTTCTGGAGAGAAATACCTTCTGTTCCAGTGATTTGTGGTTCGTATTCTGAAGTACTATATTAATTATTATAGCAAAAACACTAGTTTTATATGTTCTTTTCCTATAGTTTATACCCCTTATTTCTAATTCAATGTTTTTGGTTAGGCTAGGCCTTCTAGACCAGTGTTTAATACAAAAGGTAACATCCTTAGTTTGTTCCTGATTTTTAATATAAATGCTTTAATGTTTTCCCTTTAAATAATTTATGTGAAGGAAGTAATTTTTTATTCTTGGCTCTTAAAAACATCAATCGAGAATAGCTAAAAAATTTTATCACATCTCTTTTAAGTATCTGTATTAGGACTGAATTTAAATTTAGAAGTTGTTTATAAAGTGAATTTTTTTAAGTGAATCATACTTTACCAGAACTTACGCTGTGAATTCCAAAATGTGTCCCTGGAGAAAATGGTTCGGCTTCAAGCAAAATATATTTTTTGAGGCCAGCAAGTTTTCTATCCCTGAAAAGGCAGTAGAAAAATTTCATCATTACTAGATAGAGAGAAAAACATCTTCAACCGAGAGATGGAGTTTGAGAATGGCTTCTGGTCTTTGACATGATTCACAGGAACGCTTTCAGAAACACAGGGTCCAAAACTATCAAATTCTAGAAACCTTGAGGGCAGAAGAGCACGAGCAATCAGGATCTTACTACTGGTCGCATGCGTGACCTTGAAGGTGCCTCTCCTTGACTTGCGTGGACATCTGCACCAGCACCGCCCAGTGGACGTTCTGCGGTGGTGGGGATGCTCTGTCGCTCTGCCCTGCAGCCTGGTGGCCGCTGTCCACGTGTGGCTGCTGGGCCCTTCACATGGAGCTCATGTGAAGGGCTGAAGTTTTAATTTCATTAAAATTTAAACAACCCTGGTGACTAGTGGCTATTATGTTGAACAGTGTAGCTCTCAAACTGTGCTTCTCTGAATAGGACTAGAAATTTCCTAAGAATCTTTTTAAGAATTTGTAAATTGGGAGATGGGGGTGGGGCTCTAATTCTTAAGTTATTGATGATATACTCCCTCTGTTCACATTATATACATGGCTGTTGACTCAATTCTATATTCAT
The DNA here is from genome assembly GCA_004027475.1 of Anoura caudifer. Classification (NCBI taxonomy): domain Eukaryota; kingdom Metazoa; phylum Chordata; class Mammalia; order Chiroptera; family Phyllostomidae; genus Anoura; species Anoura caudifer. Next base: position 59,555 of record PVKU01003923.1, on the reverse strand, counting down.
GTAAAGATAATGTGTTATTTGTGGAAATTAAGTTAATGTATTTTCATGGTGAAGATGAAGGTTTTTTTTCTCCATTTTGCAGCTGGTAGCTTAATGCTTCAAACTAAAATTAACTTCTTGATAGTATGCATTGTAGCACTGAAAGGTTGGTTGTTAACAAAAATCATTTACTACAGAGATGCTCAGAAAGCCCTTTTGTGTAATTGATCTGATTCACCTACTACTTAACTGTTATAAAATGAGGTTTTAGAGAGTGCTTTCATTTCTTGAAATAAACTTGATTTTTGAGTACATTTTTATTTCTAACATTTTCTTGATCTTGTGTTCTAGCTCTTAGTTACATGTAGGTGTCCTAGAAATAGGAAAATCTTCTTTAGAAAAGTTACATGAAAGGGAGAGAATACATGCAGCATCATTAGACATAACATACAGCCACGGATGTCTTCATGCTTTGTAGCTCATTAAAAAGTACTTGTATGTGGTATGAAGTTACTCCGCTGGCCCCAAAATTCTGTCATGGGTAATTGAATAAAGCTAATACATTTTCTAACATAGTGTGTTGAGGACTTAATTGTTGTATACAATATCAGTTATATATGTTTTTAGTAAGTAATTTGTCAGAGCATTGACCAGTCACATTCAGAATTTGGGTATGCTTGTCCAGGCACATCTATATTTCTAGGAATTTCTAAAATTTCTCTGCATACTTAAAAAATTTCAGGTAGATAAACATTAGTGAAGTAGCACATATATTAGTGTGATAATTTTTTAGGAGTAGTATTGGAGGCATGCCCTGAAGTTTTAAAAACAGGAAAGGAGCCCTGACTCTGTGGCTCAGTTGGTTGGGCGTTGTCCTGCAAAGCAAAAGGTTGCTGGTTCAATTCCCAGTCAGGGCACGTGCCTGAGTTGCAAGTTGGGTCCCTGGTTGGGGTGCGTATGAGAGGAAGCTAATTGATCTTTCTCTCTCACATCTCTGATTCTCTTCCGCTCTTTCTCCCTTCCTGTCTCCCTCCCTTTGTCTGTCTCTCTCTCTCAAAAAAAATAAATAAAAATAAAAAAATAGATAAAGTAAAAATAGAAAAAGGAAAGGAGATTGGAATTAATTTTGTAGTTAAGAATAATTATAATAAGTTATGCTACAGGAGATATTCTAATGCTATTTTTAATTTCTGGCTTTAATACTCAGACTTTGGGCAGTAATCAGATTTCTTTGTAGCATCAAGTTCTTTATTTAAATTGCCTATAGCTTAATTCATGTTTGATGATGGCCTTAATGTTAGTTTAAGATGCTTCCCTTTTAGGCAGCCTCTTAAGAGATGCTCACTTTTTGAAGGCCTCTAGAGTAGAAGTTGTATATTAAGAGATTTAAAAGAATCAGTGCTTTGCCAAACAGCTTTTAATTTTATCTTAATTTATGTCTAAAATTGGGTTTTAGCAATTAAGACCTTTGTATACACATTATTTAGGTTATTTGAGGGTGATAAATTTTAATTGACATAGTGATTTATTGAAAAGAAAACTAAGGTGTACAATTATATTTCACTCTCCCTCATTGAAGTATGCATTAAAACATTTCCATTTTCTTTAAAAATTTTTTTATTGTTGTTCAATTACAGTTGTCCCCATTTCCCACCCCATTGCTCTCCTCTGCGCTGCCCACCTCCTCTCTCCCACATGTTGTCTTTGTCCATGGGTCCTCATACATGTTCCTTGATTTGACCCTTCCCCTAGTTTCCCCTGTTATTCCTCTCCCTCCTCCCCGCTGGTCACTATCAGTTTGTCCTTTATTTCCATGTCTCTGGTTCTATTTTGCTCACTTATTTAGTTTGTTGATTAGGTTCCACTTATAGGTGAGATCATACGGTATTTGTCTTTTACCACTTGGCTTATTTCACTAAGAAGGAACTCCTACCCTTTGAGACAACATGGATGGAATTAGAGAAAATTTCCATTTTCTTATAGCCATTTTAAAAAGGGACACATTTGAAATTACCTCTAATTTTAGATTTCTTCCTTCAGAACGAAACAGTATTCTTCTAAATATTTTTGATGGGTGTATATGTGACATTGTATGTATGTCTTTAGCCCCAAGTCTTTAGGTACTGAGGAAGTTTCCTAAGTTAATTTGCTTTTGAAATGCAGGGTATCATTGAACTTTTGCAGCATGATGCTGTGTAACAAATCATCTCCAAACGTAGTGACTTAAAACAACAGTCACTTATTCTCATGAATCTGTGGGTTGGCGGGGATGTCTGCTTTAGGTTGTGATGGAGTGGTTTTGCTCCCCACCTGCCTTTAAGGGGCTTGGGCCTCCTCCATGTGTCTCTCGTCCTTCTTGGCAGGCTGGTTGGGACGTACTTCCCTGTGGCTGTGACACAGGGGCTGAGGATAACCCCAACTGCCCAATGCATTTTAAATCCCTGCTTGGGTCACATTTGTTAACATCCCATTGGCCAAAGCAAGTCATGTGCCCCACCCAAAGGCCAGGGTAAGGGAATGAACGGTAACGATAAAGTCATGGTGCAGGGCATGTCGTTAGGGAGGGGTGAAGAGTTGGGACCAATAGTTCAGTCCTCCAAATCCAATTTATACACCTGACCATCTTAACTGAGGTGATGAGAGGCTAAAACGAGCACATGTTAAAATGATGGAAAAAATATGTAGGATTTAATCTGTTTTTCAAAGTTATAATTGGTAAAATGAGTAAAGAAGTGTAGAGTAAGTTAGTACTAATTCAAGAATAAAATCTGAGAAGTCTTTACCTGGTTGTGAGTTGTACAAATCTTGTGCTGTATCAGATCCATTTCTTGGGTTTTTCTCTTCGTGTGATATTTTTTCTTCTTTTAGGAATTAAAAATTACTTCGGGGTAATACTTAAAAAATAATTTTCACCCATAGGGTAAAAAATAGATTCTCTGACATAAAGTACTAATACATTATTAATACGTACTTAATCAGAAGTCCTACATGTTTTAAAAGTAACATAAATAGCCTTCCCTATTCCTGACTCACTGCTTACCTTTAGGTACTCAGGGAAGAAAATTCTGCTGTTGGCCTTCTAGCAATGCGCACAAATCCAGTTCAGTTCAGTAACAAACTTTATTTTGTGTGATTCAGTGGCAGCACCAGTTTGAAATGGAAAAGGCTTCAAAGAAGAAAATGGATAACTATTAGATAATAGATACTCTTTTCATAAACAGTTTATGTTTTGGGTAGACTGGATTTGCTTCACGTGTTCTTGTGTTTTGTCGGCGCTGTTGGAGAGAGAGCAGGTAGGGGAAGTGCGACCTCCCACGTCCATAGACACTGAATGGATACCGGAAAGAGCAGTGATTGCCCAGGGGTCAGGGTAGGCCTGGCACTCTTGATGCTGGGGTCACCCCTCCAGGCTGCTCCTGCACTACACAGCTTTGCCTTATGTCCCAGCACTGCACCAGAACCCAAACCATAGAGTGCTGTGCCTTCCTACTTCACGGGGAAGGAAAGTGAGGTTCTGAGAGGGTCAAGGACTTGTGGAAGGTCATGTATGGGACTGGACTCAGAGCCAGGCTATGGTCCCTCTCTTGCCTTCTCACCCTACCTTTGCAGCAGGGGGCTGGATGAGTGTGTGAGTGCGTGTGTATGTGTGTGTGTGTGGGGGGGGGTATAAATTCTGGAAGAGCAGCTTAAAATCTGAGCTTGGGGGGAGTACTGTGTTCCTGATAATAAAAAAGATTTTTTACTATTTCACTTCGGGAAATATTTTATGTAGGGAAGCTAGAAAACCTTGAGATAAGAGAAAGGTAACCTGGAAGTATACTGGCTACATATCAACTGCTGCAAGGATGTGGGAGTCTTTTGGAACTGCAGCCAGTGGTTGAAATGACAGCTGTGACCTTCACCTTTCTTGGACAGGTCGCAGATAGTTGGATGAAATGCCTTCTGTGTTCATATCGAATTGAGGTATCTGAAAGAGGTTTGGGAATCTCATTTTAAAACCAAACTTGAAACTCAGTGTTGTTTTCTTTGTAACTGAGGAGACTGAGGCCCATCTTGGGTGAGCTTGCAGCACCGGCCAGGAAGGGAGCTGGGCCTGGGATTTCTGTCCTGGTCCCTGTACTGCTGCCATTACGTCCATACCAATGTGGTGACCGTTTTGTTGAGCCCCTCCTTGGTTTTAAGGTGCCATGCAGAGTGAAGGGGTGTGTGCAGAGAAACAGAAAACTTCTCAGAGAGCATCCAGTCCAGATGGCAAAAGTCGTCACATGGGCTGGTACAGGACTGTCATTAAGTTTCTGTGACTCGAATCACATGTAGGAAATGCCAAGACACCAGGGTAGCATCCTAATTCAAAGCTTACTGTCTGGTTTATGTTTCTGCCATTGTGTTTTGTTACTCGCTTTCATTAGCATTTATCAGTGTTGTTTCATAGTTTTGTTACCTGTCTGTCTGCTCCACCCGATGGAGTCATCAAGAGCCAAGGGGTCTTTCTATATCCTTTGCCCCTTTCCACCCACCCCTGGGGCCTGACTTACCTGAGGCACTTCATTTGATGCCTTCTGAATGAATATATAGATTTTCATATTCAACTGATCTTAAGTAGCTACTTGGAGCAAAGACCATTTCCAGCCAGAAATGCGATACTGAGAATTTTCATTTTAAGGCCAAGACTGGGAAGATTTTCAGAATGAATTTGTGTTAAAAAGTGGCAGAGGGTTTTCACCAAAGGGGGTAGACTGTGATGGTGCTGCCGTCATTAGTTCCCTGGCCATCAGCGAAAGCCTACTGTTCGTTTTATGAGGCCCTCCAAAATGCAGTGTTCGCGAGGCACAGTGGAATGAATATTGTGTCCCTGGGCTTTATAGGTAGTCCGTCCGGGCAGGGCAAGTCCAGATGTGGATGATAGGCTAACGAATAAGGAGGTGGGCCGTACTGATGTGAGGCTGGTGTCAGGCACCTACTGGTTTCTGTGCATTTTTTTTTTTTACACACAGTTGGAATTGTGCATTCACTATTGTGGTGAGTTCGTTGTGTTCCCTCAAGGCAGGTGCCACATTGCAGGGCTTTATCAGACTGTGCCCTGCCGTCACATCTCTGGTCTCTAGTGTCACTGATCTGTCATCTGCAGTGCACAGTGTACTCTGGTTGCAGTAGTTGCTTGTGGTTTATCTGTGGCAGGGACGCTGCTTTCGAGGGAGGGCAGAGCCTTCCGTCTGTAATGAGCAGCGGGCGGCCTGTGGCATGTGATCATTCGATGCCGATGATGCCTCCGCTTAGTGCCCACTTCCTCTTCCCAGTTCCACGTGGGTGCTGCTCTGTGTATTCAGGCTAGTTCACATCAAGTGCGGTGCCTCCAGGTTGTGACGGGGGGTTCCCCAGCACCCTCTCTTGCTGTTGTTTCCTAAAGAAAATTCTTAGGGATCAAGCAAAAAGGAAAAAGGCTCGTGGGCATGGACAACAGTGTGGTGATTGTGGTGGGGACGTAGGGGGTTATAAGGGGCTAAATGGTAATGGGAAAGAACAATACAAAATTAAATTAAAAAATTCTTTTTGACAAATGTGTTTTTAGATGGCAGGCATCTTCTCAAGACTCTGTGTGTTGTATCCCAAGAAATGCCTTGAATTTAAAAATTGGAGTTGCCTACAGGAAAGAGTATGACTTCTGGAGTCAGAGAAAACCATGTGTGGATTTGGGTCCTGTCTGCCCTGTCCTTGTCACTCAAATTTGTTCAACCACTGAAGTCTTTATCTGTCCACTAGGAGTGATAACTAACACCTTCCTGTCAGGGTGTCTTGGTACATAGTAAGTGCACAGCAAATGCTATTTTTAAAAAACACAAACATTAATACATGAACTCCAGATTTGCAATCAAGGAAAAACCCTTTATTACTCCATGAGGTTTCTTGCACAGGTTTTTCATTATCCTTTATAGCCTCCAAATACCTTTACTGTGAAGGCCCACTATTTGCTCTGCTTATATAGTTAAATTTTCATCACACATTTACTAAATAAGTGGATGTTTTTAAGTATCCATATTTTTTTAAAAAATATGAAGCTTGAAAGGCAACGTGTAGGTTTGAATCGGAGTACCCCTGTTCAGTAGCTGAAACAGGTTTGTCAGCAGCACTGGGAAATCTTATTTCTGCAAACTTACCGACTGAACAGCTTGCCAGGCCAGGAATCATTCTGACCCTCTCTTGTGGAACAATAACTTTTTGCCTTTGCAAACAGAATTTCACCTTTATGCCTGGGCTCTGCTCCCCTACACAAAGACGGTCCTCTGTCCCATCATGTAGTTAATTTGGAGGGTTTCAGTGCCCACAACGGCCCCTTGCAGTGGGACAGGTGCTGGAGATGGACTCCTTATTCCCTAAAGGGAAGAGGGGCCCGGGATGGAGAGGTAGGAGGGGGGAGAGGCAGATTTGGTGATAATGTTCAGAAGCAGGTGGCACTCTTACCTTGAATTAGATCAGGGATGAAGGAGAGGTGGTGAATTCAGCAGGGAGAGGCAGACTGTGCTGAAGGGCTGGGGCTGAAGGGCTGGGGCTCGTCGGGGCCTCTGTTTCTGTGTAACCAGCTGCACCAAACTTAGTAGCTTGAGACAACAACCGTTTTATTCATTGCATAATTCTGTGGGTCAGGAATTTGGACAGTGCTCAGCTTGACAATTCTTCTGCCCCACATGGTATCAACTGAGGTCACTTGGCGGAATTCAGCTGGCAGGATGGCTGGTCTGGAGGGTCCAAGGTGGCTTCACTCTCAACAACTGGTACCTACCTTATCAGGGTGGTGGGAAGGCTGGGCTCAGCTGGGACTTGCAGCTGGAGCGCCTATGCATGTCCTCCTCAGGATGGTGGTCCCAGGTTTCTTATATGACAGCTTAAGCTCCTAAGAGACCCAGGGAGAAACTGTAAGGCTTTTTTTAGGCCTGGCTTTGGAAATCTCAGACTGCCACTTCCTTCCCATCCCGGTGGTAAGCAAGTTACCATGGTCAGCCCAGGTTTTGGGAGAGGGACTTAGACTCATCTCTCAGTGGGATAAGTGATGGGCATTTTGGCCACCTTTGGTTTACCACACTGTGTTCCTTGATAGGAGAGCCATTGCGGGACTTTCAGGGCAGACACTTGGATGGAGTGGTAGGTGCATGATACATGGCCACGTGTACTTTCAGATTTGGAGACAAAGATCAAACGGTAGTGAATTGAAGATTCAACAAGTGCGGGAAGTGAGATGGTAGGTGTGGAGTAGCTATGAGAAGATAGAACTGGGAGTGGAGATCAGAATAAGACCGATGATTGGAGGGATTTGCTTATTTTTTAACTTTGTTTGCCTTGAAGATGGGTAAGGTGATCAAAGAGCGATCTTTTCCAAATCATATTTGTGGATTTTTGTTCTACTAACTGATTAACACTGTTGAAATTCCCTCTTGTTATTGGTGATATAATTTTCTTTGTATACAACACATTCTTCTGCCTGTGGCTAAGAAGACGTTCTTTCTATAAAAGGTTGTTTCCCAGGATCTGGCCTTGCCTTCTTTACTTCTTTATTCTGTATCTTTTTCTTCAATAATCTCATCTACTCTCATGACTTGAACTGCTACTTGTGTGGTAAAAGTACCGAAGTCTGTAACTTTTGTTTTCTCCTACAGGTCTTCCCTGGATGACCCTTAATTTCTTTTCCTCTTTTGAATAATGCTATATCCCTGGCTTAGACCAGAAGCCTATATAACATTCTCTTTCTCTGTCTCTGTCCCTTGCCCTATGTAGCTAAACAGGTCACCAAGTACTATTGATTTTTTCCATTAAAACCAAGGTTCACAACTGTGGCTGCAAGTAAGCATCACCTGCAGACCTTTTAAAATGTGCACACCTGGCCCTGGCTGGTGTTGCTCAGTGAATTGAATGTGGGCTGTGAACCAAAAGGTCACAGGTTCGATTCCCAGTCAGGGCATGTGCCTGGGTCGTGGGCCAGGTCCCCAGTAGGGGTCGCGTGAGAAGCAATCACACATTGATGTTTCTCTCCCTCTCAATTCCTTCCTTTCCCTTCTCTCTAAAAATAAATAAATAAAATCTTTTAAAAAATAAGTCTAAAAACAAATAAAATATACACACCTGGAGCCCAGTCCCAGAACTACTCAGTAGGTATGCCTGTTTTTATGAAGCCTCCCTGGGGATACTGATGTTCATCTAACATTGAAAACAACTCTAAAGTTTTTCTCTGATCCTCCAACTTATTTCTATCATTGCTGCTTTGGTGTAGGGTTTAGAGTTTTCTGTAGCTACCACAACAGATTACTGCCAACACGGTGGCTTAAAATCACAGTTTATTCTCTCACTGTTCTGGAGGCCTCAAGCCTGGAATCAAGGCATGGGTAGGATCTTGCTCCCTCTGATGGTCTTAGGGTGGGGCCTTGCTCACCGCCTCCTGCTTCCAAGGACTCCAGGCGCTCCTTGGCTTGTGATTGCCAGCCCAGGTCTCTGCCTCCATCTCCACACGGTTATCTCCTCCCTCTCCCTGTGTGTCTCTTATAATAAAGACACTTGTCTTTGGATTTAGGGCCCACCAGTATCCCAGGGCGATCTCATTGTAAGACCCTTATTTTCACTGCATCTGCCAAAATGATTTTTTTCCTTAAAAAGGTCCCATTCACAGGTCTGGGACATGCACATATGTTTTTGGAGGTGGCTGTTCAATTTGCTGTACTGCTCGCATGGTTATGGTAGTTCTTCCCACCTGGTCACCTTGATTCCGGCCTGGGTGTCCCTCCGGCACCGCGCTGCCGTTGCTTCCTGCAGCAGGTCTTGAGTACTCTCATTTTGTTCAGCATCGTCATTTCGTTATGATGTCAGTGAGAGACCATAGGAACTTAACTCTCGTTTATGTTAATTAGCGTATAGTAAAATTGACTTCATTGTGTGTCACTTTGCTTAAAGTCACAGAACCTATTTAATGATATTACGTGTGAACTTACTGTATATATCCAGTCGTGTTAGTCCTTGGCTTAAATCTTACCAGATTCCCCACTCCCCTGAGGGTAAAAAACACCATGCCCCTTATCATGGAGTACCAGGCTGTTACACCCCAGCCCTTGCCTACCTTTTACCCTTCTTTCCCAGTGTTTCCTCTCATTTTGAACTTCATGCTCTGGCAGTGCTAAGTTACCTACAGTCCTCCTTGTCTTTGTGTACACTGTTGCCCTGTGTTCCGTATTTGGTCTTGTTGTTCAGAGTTCAAGACAGTTCAAGCAGTGTCTCCTCCAAGAAGCCTTCCTTACTGCTTGGTGCTACGAGTGCATAAAATGACCAGTGCATTCACATAAGTGTTTTATCACACTTGGCTTTGTGCCTTTCTTTCCTATTATCAGAGAGCTCTGTAAAGATAGGGAAGCTGATATTCACTGTTGTAGCCCTACTACTTGTTATTATAAATGCTGAGTGAATGACCATGCGGTTTAACCTAATTAGAAACTTGTCTCATCTTGACACTGGTTTTCCACTGCTACCTTAGTTATTTCCAATAGGATTTTTTACTGATAATCATCTAAATGTAATAAGTAAGTAGATTGATGTATTATTTGCTTGACCTGCAACACCTGTATCTATGCTCAGGCAATTTAAATTAAAATGTTTCTGTAGATGTTAAGTTTGACATTTCTGGTATTTGTATTTTTTTCTTTGTATTAGATATGGCTGGTAAGTAGCAGAAACCAACTTGAGTTACCTGAAACTAAAAAGAATTTCATGAACAAGAGTCAGAATATATCTGAGCCAAGGGAAGCCCTTAAAAATCCACTTTTTTCATGTCTCTTTGCTACTCGTCTCTGTTCGTCTGCTTCATTCCAGACTGACATGTCCACACTCTGGTGTTTACATTTTACAGCTCCAGTCATCCGCAGAGACTGGTTAGTTGTCTCTCTGTCCCACTTTTGAGTTTCCAGGATAAGAATGTCTTTGCCAGCGTGGGCCAGTTGCCCAGCTCCAGCCATGGCGGTGCAGACGGTGCTGGCCTGGCCATTCCGTTCACACGTGGTGCTGGAGCTCTCTTACGCCGTTAAGGGAGAGATTCCCAAGAAGGGAGTGTTGTTGAGAGCAGATCCCTAAAAAGTGTCTGCCATATTCTTCCAAGGTAAGATCCCGTTGACCAGCAGTGGGTAGTTGAGAGGAAGATGTACCAGAGAGCCAGGCCTCTCCTCATGTGAGAGGAGAGGCCCAGGAAACCTTGTCAGATTTTGTACCAGTTGTCTGTGGACCACAGTGGTGAAAATGGTCGTTGGAACTTTAATTGATTCATGTTCCTCTTAATATGGAATGTTCATCTTGATTTAAGGAATGTGGAAATATATTAAAACAAAGTAGGTTTATAGTGGTTGTTTACTCATAGATATGTTCATTATACTAATAATCACAAATATGTTTTAAAAATAATGTACATTATTCTGATCTTATGTCAGAAAAAGATGAATACTTGAAATATCTCTGTCTTGTAGAGGCATTCTTTGTAGCAGACATTCTTTTGTGATGGAAATGGTAGCACATTAAAAACAGCAGGAATAACTTCTGGTGATAATTTAAGTCCATCATCATACTGTAGCGACCCACTCGCAAAACAAACACACAAAAACACTTGGTTTCAACTTTTGCTGTTCTCAGTGGGCCTGGCGTCCTTGTCTGCCGTCCTGGCCACCACGCCCTTCCTGACAAAGGCAAGAGTGTTAGGACAGGGACAAGCCGCCAGATGTGCTGCCCCTGACTTTGGTGTTCTGAAGGAGCCTTGGAGCTGTCATCCTTATCCATGTCAATACGACCTCCTTTCCGTTCTTTTCTGGAAAAGCATTGCTGAGGGGGAGGGGAGAAGGGTCGCGTCAGTGCGCAGCTTGAGACAGGGGTTAGACATACAAGGACCAGTGAACTCAGAGTTGGAAAATACAGTTGAAGACAGTTGAATCGCTCCCTGCAATCCTGCATTTATTTTAAACACTGCTGTTATCTTACGGTATTAATACAGGATATCTGCTTCAGGATATTAGGTGTTTTCCGGGTGACTTTTTTAAAGTTATTTGATAGTTTGTGGACTGAAACTCATCTTTTTTGTCTTTGGGCCATTTTAGGGGCTGCCTTCTGGTAGGGTCATATTTTATGTTTAATTTTTACAAGCTATTTTTTGGCTAACCTGAGAATGTGAGGTTCAAATAGAAATGGGAGTGAGTGTAGAGAATTCAGAACTTTTAAGAATGGAAGTAACTACGTTTAGTGTTCTTACAAATAAAGATCCCACAGGCATTAACATGATTTGGGAGTGAGAGATGAGGTTTAATTAGTACCATATTTTTTGGACTGTGAGACTCACTCCCCCCCAGATTTGGGAGGGAAAGGGGGTACGGTACGTCTTACAGTCTGAACGTAGTTTACCTGGCTCGCTGTGGGGTGGGGGCGACAGTGGAGTGGGGTCACAGGAGGCAGGAGCAGCGCCGCCGCTACATTTTCCTCCAAAATTGGGGGGCAGGGGGCATCTTATAGTTGGAAAATAAGGTATCTATTTTCTGACTAGTTCATTTAAAAATATTTCTGAGGTGTTTCTCTGGGTCCATTAGAATGATACTTGCTGAACTGGGCCAGCACTCAGCCTCTGTGGAACTCTCATTTGCTTATTTATATTCTGTCTCTTTCCAAAAAAGATTTGGAGACTCTGACTGTATAGGATAGGAAGCCTATAATTATATTGTGCATCACTCCTAAATTAGGTTTCTGGAAGTGATTGGAATTTCATTATGGCTGCGTGTCTGTTTTGCAGCCCTTCCCTTCCGTGAGGTGTTCAGTGGGCAGTTCGTTAGGACCATTCCTGTCTTTTCCCTGTTCCATCTTACTTTTCTTCTTAAAACTTTTAAAACCTCCTTGAATAAATGAACTCTTTCATCTTTGTTTATAGGTACAATGGTGCTTTACCTAATGGAGACAGAGGCCGGAGGAAAAGCAGATTTGCTCTCTATAAACGACCCAAGGCTAATGGAGTTAAACCCAGCACGGTCCACGTGATATCCACGCCACAGGCATCCAAGGTAGGGGGCTCCTGCACTGCCGGAGGGCGGGGCAGACAGTGACTCCCAGTGATTCCTTGTCGTCCCTTGTCCTTTCAGTCTTACTTCTCTGTGGGACAGAGTTGCTCAGCCATTTGAAGCTGGATAAATCGTGGTTGTGAAGCACTGTCCTGTGCATTGTAGGAGATGCAGCTGCATCCCTTTGTCCACTAGATGCTGGTAGCACATCAGTCCCACCCCACTGCCAACCGCCACCAACATTATGACAACCAAAAATGTCTCCATACCTCACCAAACATCCCCTGGGGGGGTGGGGTGAGCAAGTCCCTCCCGCCCACCTCATAAACCACTGCTTTAGGGTGCAGTGAAGCTAGCAGATATCAGTTGAGAGTAGTTGTGGTAGAAAGATAAATGATGTTCTTTATTCTAGAGAGTGTTTTTTATTAAATCTTGGTATGAACTTCATTAAGATTTATTTTCCTTCTGCAAATTGAGTAGTAGGTGTTTTCACGTAATTTTCACTACGTGGAATTGAATTTGTGTAATTATTAGAAGGATTAGAAGTAAACAGAGCTAAATGCTGTAAGAAGTCTGTACATATTTCCTCATAAACTTCAAGTGGATAAAATGTTAATTTTTAGAATTATCTCATATGTTCTCTGATATAAAAGTGGGGACATGATTCTCAGTTTATAATTTTGGTTGATATATTCTTCCGATTGGTTTTATGACAGTTTTCCTTTTAATTAAATACACTCTTTAATGTATGATATAGTTTCCTTCTCTATAAAACAATTAGAGTACATGAAGTATTTTATGTGGGGCACTGACTATACATGTTTATCATCATGGGTTAGACCATCTGGAATAAATAAGAGACTCGATTCTCATTTTCACTGAAAAATCCATGTTCAAAGAGAAATGAATGGCTTCATGGAAGCACATGTGGCATTTATACTCAGTCTCAGAGACGGATTACTTTTGTTAATGTTTTTATTTAAAAAGCTCCCATGGTTGTTTCTGAAGCAGTGCCTGGGAAAAGTTTGCTAGAATGTACCAATTAAAATTGTATTAATGAGGGAATGGTTAGACAAAGGAATATCAAACGCCAAGGAAACAGGAAAAGAGGGATTAACATTTAGTGGCAAACTTTTTGGCTGGAGAAGGGCGAGTCAAGTAAAAGTTTCAGGAAAGGAAGGATACTTTGTAGGGAAAACAAAGAAAGCCAGGCTGACAAACAAGATTCTGAGATATGGAGGAAGTGAAATAACAACAGAATCTGAGAAAGTCAAGGAAATATGAGAAACATTTTATAGTCCAAAAATACCTGGTGAGGAAGGACACCAAGACAGATGTTTTGTAAGCATGGGATGAGGGCCAAAATATTCTGATGATATAGACATGGTCCTCATAATTTTGTCTGTATGTTGACATTTATGTTTCTTTTCCTCTGGCTCTCTACCTTCTTTATTACACTAACTCTTTCTAAATCTCAGATTTTATGTTAATACAATGGCTTCAGATATTGTTAAAAATTTTCGAGAAGCCTCCGACCCCTCAGGCGGCGTGCATGCTGTGACAGAACACGGCCTCGGTGCTGTTAGAAGACCGGTGGCTCTCACTCATCGCCGTCTCCGGCTGCTGCAGATTTGGCTTTTTGTGTTTTATACTTACACCTGCACTTCACCTGAAGTTTTTCAGATTACAAATCTCTTGGTAGTTGTCCTTCTAAATCTGTGTTTAAAAGTATCAGCCACAATGCTATAGTGCGGCAAGCTGGGTTTTGGTTTTGACCCTCTCACTCGTAACCTAGGAAAAATATATCCTCATTTACAAAATGAAAAGAGTTGGCTATAGTCAGGAGCCATGTGGAATCCGATCAGATACTTTGGTGATAAGGAATACAAATGATTCTGGCTTGGAAAAAAAAGCAAAATGGAGAAATTAAAGAATAGGGTGAGAACAGCTCTCAGAAATGGGTGGAGAGTTGAGTAACTAGGTTTTGTGAGAACCAGAGTATCATAGAGTATCAGCAGGAGTTAACATGGATATTCTTTCAAGGGTGTTATAAAGTGGCTTGGCTCCAGCCACCTTCTTCCTCTTTTAAAGGTTTTGAATTCTCAGGAAGGAGAATTCGATAGGCCTAGGCCAGGCTAGTCAGCCATGACCAAGGGAGAGGAGCAGAGCAGACGTGTTTCTTGTGAGCTGATCAAACACCCCATATGGCATTTCCCTCGTGCGTCTTGCTCACTGTGCACCTGTAGGTTGAGGGCCTCGCACCTAGTAGTTCATCTCGCCTGAACCTAGCACCTTGGCCACAAATCCCTCACTCCTGTCCCCTCCCGCCATGATCACTTTTGCCCTTCCACCCCGGCTGTCGCCTTCTCTGTTGGTACCCTTGTCAGAATCTCTTACATATTTAACTTTTCTCAGATGGTCCTCCAACTGCGCTAATTTAACTGAATCCTGGTTTTTATTGATATATTCTTTTTGCTCTTTTTTCCATCTCTTCCCGTTCATATAACTAGAAATGTTTTTTTTTTCCGTTTCCATTTCAGTCTCCTTTTTAACTCTGAACTAACTTAGCAACCCTAACCTTATTCCTGACCTCACTGAACTACGGTTCACTCTTCTGCCTCTTTGAGTGGTTCAGTATCTAGGCAAGCCGATTTCTGATTCTCCCCAACCCTTGTTTAAACACGAATTAGCATCCATGGTTCATATGGTGCTTACACTCAGTTTCAGGGACTGTCACTTCCTTTCCACTTCTCCCACTGTCATTTGAAAGTGACCGTAATCTCCAGTTCATTCTCCTTGTGTTTGCATTTAGCTTCTTCGCATCGAGACATCTGCCCCTTTTGCCTATCCTTATTTGCCCCAGTTGTTAGCCCACTTGACTTTTCCATCCATGTTGTTGACTTCACCCCAGATGCCTTTTCTCTGGTACCTTTGGCACCTGCTGTTTGTGAGTTCATGGCTCTGGGCCCTTCCAAGCCCTCCTGATTGTTTTTCTTGTCATTTTCTTGTGCACCCCATTTCTCATCAGAGTGCCAGGGTATGTGGTGGGTGGTACTTGGCAAAAGCTGTTTGACCTCAGTCATCAGTGGTTTGTCTGCTCTGACAGTTCTGATTCTGCAGTATTGATAATGAAAAGGTCATCCTTGATTGGAGTTATAGAAGTGAAAGCTAGAAGGGTGTGTGTGGTTGCCATCATTAAATTTGATCATGTGGCTTTTTGACTATGTTGCTCCTTCCCTTTGCCACAGTCATTTCCTCTGCAGCACAGTCTGGGGACAAAACAGGGAGTACACCTTTGCTGATGGTAGCGGCAGCTGGGAAATGGGACCTCTTAGTCTTCTATGCATGCCAGTGTCCAAGCTGAATCAGAGGGGATGGTGCGTTGTGCTGTGGTTGTGTAATCACTGTTTGTGTAATCTTTAGTTCTGTACATATTTGCTCTTGGAATACTAGTACTCAAAGAGATTTCTCCTACTGTATAATGTGTGTGTGTGTTTTTTTTTTTTTTTAAATACAACCCTTAAGTCCTGTTTTCCCTTTGGCATTTCTATTACACGGACATAGGGTATTTAGCAATTTATTCATCCATTCATTGATTCACCAAATATTTATCTAGCCAGCTGTTTCTATGGCCAGGCATCAGGCTAGCTGTTAGATATACTACAGTCAACAAACATGCCTGCCTGGGACTAACTGTCTGGCAGGTAGGCAGGTAACCATGTGAATACGTATTTAACTGCACGTTGTGGAAGCGCACAGTGATGGAAGAGAATAAGGTGCAAGCCAAGGCGGTGCGGAGTTGAGGTCCGGTAGACAGGGAGACCCTGAGGGAGTGGCTTGGGGACTGTTAGCCGTCAGCTGTAAGGAGGGTTAGCTGGGAGAGCAGACGCTTCTGGAGCTCTCGGGAGTCTGCTCTGAGAATCTGAACCTTTTTCTGAGGGGAAACACGGAAGGGACTGGCATGACATTACTGAGAATTTAAGCTGATTTATGTTCGTTTACTTACTTTTTAATGAGGCGGGGCAACTGATTGCTTTTATCTAATCCGCAAATAGTGTGATGATGGTGGAGGCGGTGCCACCTGAGAGGTGAGTGTTTCGGTAACAACGTGGTTTAAATTTAGCAACATTACTGTGGAAAGCTCTCCATCGTGATTTTTCCTCCTTAGGTTGTGCTTCATGGAAGTCTCCTTTTTTGGTTATTTTTACTTTTAAAAAGTGACTGAATATCACTTGGTTCCAGTTGGCATATTTCAGGATGGAAAATATCAGTGGTCTTAAAATGACAGTTCAGAGGAAAAATTAGGGCTATTTAAAAATGTGATTGCTACAACCAGGATTGCTCTTTAGCTGTTTGCACTGGAGTGGCTCTCTTGTTTGGTAAGATAATGAAACTCTTCCTTATCAGTCAGTGAATAATGCAATAGTAACTGTGTGAACTGGCAGAATAAATACATCAATTTCAATGTAAGCCCATTAGTTCAACTTAATTGTGTAGGCTGCAGTTGGGCTTACTTTTGAAGTACTCACCGTCTGTCTCTCCAGCCTGGATCTTGGGGGCAGTGGATGACCTAGCTCCCATTTGGAAAGTTTTATCTTTTTAGATATCATAAACATGAATATCTGAACCTGTCTGAAAAAAAAAAGAACTATTAGTAATAAATTGCCCCCCAGAATATCTTTTGATAATATACAAGAATATAAACCTAAAAAAAATAATCTATATAGCTAGAGTGAAGTACAACTTATTTCAATGAAAAATATAAAAATAGACCAACCTAACTTTTTATACCTTAAGGAAGGAAAAAAAGAAGAAAAAAGGAAGCCCAAAGTTAGTAAAAGGAAGGAAATAACAAAGATCAGAGTAGAAATAAAGAAGATCTAAAAAAATAATAGAAAAACAATGAAACTAAGAGCTGGCTTTTTGAAAAGGTAAACAAAAATAGACAAACTTAGTGAGATTCATCAAGAAAAAGTGAGCAGATGCAAATCAAATTAGAAATGAAAAAAGGAGACGTTATAACTGATGGCACAGAAATACAAAGAATCATAAGAGAATTCTGTGAACAACTGTATGTCAACAAAACAGTCAACCTGGAAGAAATGGATAAATTCCTGGAAACATACAAACAACCACGACTGAATCATGAAGAAATAGAAAAACCGAACAGACCAATAAGGAGATTATTTAAATTTAAAGTTATTTTGTGACTTAAATGTTTATATTAAGACTTTAAAAATAGTTTTTATGTGAATGTATCATGGTGGTTTAGAGTTCTGGTTCTGGTGGCTGCAAAATGTGTCTGTTGAGATGAGAAAACAGCTTTTGGAAAACATAAACCAGGCCTGTGAAATTTCTGACATTGTTGAGAAAGCTTCAGCCATTTTACAAATAAATGGTTTACTAATTTACTTAACATGCAGTATATAAGACTTTAAAGATAGATAATGGTTTTTGTTGATTTTTTTTGGAGTTGGAAGGAACATCTGAGATATTACTGTCATAATCAAGAAAAATCATCTCAATGAGTAATATTTACCTGAAGACTTTATGAATTTTACAGAGATGGCAAGAATTTATGTTAAAGAGAAAAAAGTTCTCTGTGCTGAAATTCTAGAAAACTTTTGGGATGTTTTCATTTGATGCTGTCTTTCTATATTTAGTTATCTTTGTGTGGTGCCATAGAAAGATAAAAATCAAGTAAGCTATTTAACATTTTTCTTGATATTTTTATATTTATCTTATATCAAATGTCTGCTATCAAGTTAAAAAACATACGAAAACTTAGAATTGAAATAATGAAGTATTTGCCTTTGGATGGGCAGCCTATGGTATTATCGATACAAACTCAGTTTAGAAATCATATACAGACTTTAATATTTACTTTAATAGAAATTGTGAGATAGAATTTTGAATATTTTTTTTGATATTTGGATTCATTACATGCTATTCTAACCATTCTTGTTTCTTTGGTTTTAGAAGAAGGAAATTTTCAATTGTTAAAACAGGTAGATTTATTTGACAGCTAACAGTTGATGGAACATATAAAATCAAATCCAGGAAACTGTGATAGAGAAGCGGAGAATTTGAAATAAAGCACAGTATTCTAAGGAAAAAAAAACCCTATTAAATTATCCACCCTGGCTGGTGTGGCTCAGTGGATTGAGTGCTGGCCTGCAAACCAAGGGGTCACTGGTTCGATTCCCAGTCAGGGCAGATGACTGTGTTGTGGGCCAGGTCCCCAGTGGGGGGCATGTGAGAGGCAACCACAAGTTTCTCTCCCTCTCCTTGATAAGTGAGTACTTCAAAAGTAAACCCGACTGCAGCCTACACAATTAGGTTGAACTAATGGGCTTACATTGAAATTGATGTATTTATTCTACCAGTTCACACAGTTACTATTGCATTATTCACTGACTGATAAGGAAGAGTTTCATTATCTTACCAAACAAGAGAGCCACTCCAGTGCAAACAGCTAAAGAGCAATCCTGGTTGTAGCAATCACATTTTTAAATAGCCCTAATTTTTCCTCTGAACTGTCATTTTAAGACCACTGATATTTTCCATGCCCCCCTTCCCCTTTCTCTAAAAATAAATAAATAAAATCTTTAAAAAACTATTAAGTTATCCAAGAAGTTACATGAAAATATACTTACTTGATGACAAATATGAAGAATATAATTAACTTAAAATAACATCCTTTTACTGTATTGATTCTTGGAATTTAGCCAGGTGATGTTTTCAAGGTACCATAGATTGAAGGTAAACAAAAGTTTGTAAAATTAAGGCAGATAATTAAATATGACAGTCCAGTTAGTGATTTCCATGGTCTTAGGTGACAATAGAAATAGTGAATATAAAAAAATATTAGAATTAGAAAAAAATAGAATTTAATCCACATTAGTTCAGTAGAAGGTAATAGGAGATTTACCTTGAACATTATTATGTTTTAGGAAAATATATATCAAGATTCAATTCACCATTGTCTTATCTTTCAAGTAAATGGGAGAAACTATTGGAAGAGTTTGGTTTGTTATTTTAAAAAAAGCTCAGACATTGCTTATTGGTGACAGAGCAAGGAAAGGATTATACCAGTAACTTCCAACGCTCAACAGATGCCTTGGAGATTATTATTATTAGCATGATCTGAGGAATGATTAGAGTTCTCATTTGCATCATTTGGGTACTGTGTGTAGTTCATATTATTTAGAGAATAAATGAGAATGTATTAAAATTTTTTATTTATATACTTAACATCTTTTATTAGCTGAAAATTAAATATTATCGCTCGATGTGATTAATTTTCATAAATATATGTCATCAGGCTATTATTTCATTTTGGGTTTTACATAGCACGGTTTTAACATCAAGAATTAGTTATTATTAACTACTACATTTCTGTAAATTTTGGCTAAGCACTACTGTTATGTTTTCATAAAGTTTTTTTTCTTTTTTGACAGTTTTGCCATTGCAGATAGTGTAAGTTTAGTAATTTGGAGCTGTTCTTTTCCCTTGCAGCTTTTTAAGTTGTTTTTGACAACTGCTGTTCACAAAATAACAACAGTAAGCTTTCTTGTTTAAGTACATTTTCCTTCATATTTCCTAAATAAAATACTGAGATTTTTACTGCTCAGTTTAAGTTAGGCAGCTTGACTTACACTGAAGCAGGATAGTTATTTATCACCATTTTCCCTTCCAATCTGTGTGAGTCTTTAAGGGAGGTTACATGATGTTTGAGTGTATTTTCAAAATTAAATTTGAAGTATGATTCACAGTACCAATGTGAATAATTCCAGAGAGTTGAAGAGTTGATTCAGAATATTACATTTTTCTTAGTTTCTTCAGTTAATACAGTTTGACACTAACATTTTTGTTTTTCTGACCCTTCTTCTAGCATACATAGTTTCATTGTTGCAAGCACTAACAACTAATGGGAAGTTTTGTGTGTACAGAATAATCACAAGGTCATTGCCTTATTTATGTCTGTTCATTGATAGCATAAATCTCTGCTCTGCTGTGTGGTGTGGACAGAAGAATTACTCATTGTTTTCCAGTGAAAGAGACATCTCTGCCTTTTCTGTATTTATCATGTGGTTGGCAGAATAATGGCCCCCAAAGATGCCCACCTCTTAAGTTCTGGGACCTGTGTTTATGTCACCTCACAGGCAACCTCACAGCCAAGGGAACTTTGCAGATGACATTAAAGGCATAAACTTAAAACAGGGAGGTTATCTTGGTAACTGGGGTGAGCCCAGTGTAATCACAGGATCACTTACAAGTGGAAGAGGGAGGTGGAAGACTCACAGAGATGCGAGGGGAGAAGGGGCAGAAAAGTCTGGAGTATGAGCAGGACTCACCCTTCTGTCCCTGGCTTTGAAGGTGGATGCAGGAGTCAGTGGATCAGGGTACGCAGCCCCCTCAAACAGGTTTGTCCAACCTGCGGCCGGCGGGCTGTGTGCTGCCCAGGATGGCTGTGAAGGTGGCCCAACGCAAAATCATAAATTCACTTAAAACATTATGAGATTTTTTTGTGTGTGGTATCATGTCTCAGTGTATTTAATGTGTGGCCCAAGACAAGTCTTCTTCCATTGGGCCCAGAGACGCCAAAAGGTTGGACACCGCTGTTAGAAGCTGAGGATAACTCTGGCAGGCAGCCATTGAAGAAACAGAGACCTTACTCCTCTATTACATGGACTCAATTCTTCCAACGAGCCGAATGTCCCTGGAAACAGATTCTTCCCCAGAGGCTCTCTAGAGGAACACAGCACTCGGTTTTGGCCTTGAGAGACTTGGGCAGAGACACCACCAGATCTGTGAGATAATAAATTTGTGTTGTTCGTAGCTGCCAGGTCTTGTGGTAATTTGTTACGGCAGCAAGAGAAAACTGATATGTACTATTTTAAGGGAAATTAAATGCAAAGTACCTTGTATTACTGAGCAGTTCTTAACCTTGTATTGGGGGGAAGGAAAAGATGGGGAATCCGTGAAGGAATTGGGAATTAGGGAAGAGGTTTGTATTTTTTCTTTTTAAAATTCTTTTGGATCCAGAGTATTGGACCTGGAAAGCTTGACTTTAGCACTCAATAACTTAACTGTGTAATTTCTGTATTACTGATGTGTAATAATTATACTGTTGACTTGATGCATGTATTAGTTGGAAAAATAATATTTAATTTGTGTCCTTAAAGCATAGTTTTATTGAAGAGTTGCTTTTAACATGTCACTGTGGGAGAACACTTGTAATTATACATATAATTATGCCTTTACTAAAACATACTTGAATTATGACCCTGATTCAGATACTAACATCCATCTTTTTTTTTTTTTAATGCGTGTGTGTGGGAAAAGACTTTTCTTGTAACTTCCTTTTGTAAAAACATTGAACATGAAAGTTGGAAGGAACTTACTTGTACTGACTCATTTTACAAGTGAGGGACTTGAAAAAGATCAGAGAAGCCCAGTAAGGAGTCTCAGGTCACTAACCCAGGAACATTAGTCTGTTGTTGCAGGCGGCAGGTGGAAAGTGCTGTGGAAGGAGGGAACCAGGCCAGACTCCACTCCTGATGCTCCCGCCTCCCAGGGGTGTGACTTGGAAAATCCATCTATTTCCACACTAGGACTGCTGTAACTATAAAACAAATTAATTTAATTGTTAGTAAAAGTGCAAGTTGCTCTGTAGACTTAGGAGTAGTAGCCATGTTAGAATGAGCTGTCTGGTCTTAAATCACATTCTGTTCAGAGGGAGCCTTTGTGTAAGAAAAGGAGCAGTGACAGAGGCTTGAGTTCAAGCAACTGGTTTGTTTGCAGTGGTAGTTATGACACTAGGTGGAAAAGGTATGTCAAAATAAATTTTGTGCAGCTCAAAAGAAGTCCTGGGAGGGTCACAGAAGTATCATTGGCTGACTTGAGTTGGCTGTGGCTCGGTTTGATACACCTTCGCCTTTATGATAAAGTACAGGATTGACCTTCTGTCTGTGAGAAAGTACTTCAGCCTCTTTGGAGTCCTGCTGCCGACTGATTCACAGGGTGCCTCCTTCCAAGCTGTCCATTCACCACTCCCAGGTCACTAGTGACCTTTAGTTTTATCTTACAGGGTTAGAGTTGATGGGAGCTTATGGGAGCCTGGGTGCAGGAGCTCTCAGAAAACTCATTCTTGCTTTGCTGCTCGTCCTTATTCCACGGCAGCAGAGCCCTGCAGGACTGGCCCTCTTTTCTCTGTGGTCCAGCCTGACATTCATGTGCCGCTCCCCCGGTGCCGCGTTCTCCCTCACCTCCACACCTTTGATGTCTCTTCTCTTTTCTTGGAAAGTGCTCCAGCCTCCCATACTAACCTATACTGCTACTATTCAAAATATGACTCTGTTGTCGTTTCCTGCTAGAAACTCCCCTGGCACTCTTTTCTTAACCATCTTCAGTGAGAAGTCCTTTTGTGAAGTGAAGTTCCAAAAAACGTGTATATCCCGCTGTGTTAGAGTTGCCCTGCTGTCTGGTCATGCTGGGCAGCAAGCTTCTTGAAGGCAGAGACTGCCTTTCCTTTCTGTATTCCCATTGCCCAGCAAAGTTCCGCGAATGTGTAACCAAATAGTGTGTCCTACCTTGGGCATGTGCTAGGACAGCTGGTTTTTCAGATGGGTCTGTAACTTCTGTGTTGGTATTCTGCAAACCCACAGGCACATGCACAGATCAGTTTATAATTCAGGTACATTTGGAAATTAAAATTACTCTTCCTGTTGTTTCCAAATTTTCTCTATGGTAGACATCATCGTGGTAACCAGCTTTATACAAAAACTTGTGTGCATCTCTGATCTTTTTTCCTTCTGATCCCAGGAATCATATATTTGTTATTGACAGTTTTAAGAAGAAATAGTTAAGTTTTGTAACTTAGGAAAATAAGAATGAAAGCATGGATTTTGTAGTTTAGACTGATGCTTAGTTTCCTTTGTTTACTAGCTGCGGACTCTGGGGCAGAATACCTTTCTGTGACTCACTTTCCATTTTTAGAAAACAGATTTGTGTCAGTCAGTATAGGCCCAGTTATGCTGCAATTTCAAACAACCGCCAACTCTCAATGGATTTACAACACAGCATATTTATTACTCACATTTCATGTACATTGTGGATTAGCATGGGACTGTGTTTATTGTGGAAATTCAGGGACCCAGGCTGATGGAGGGTGCATCTTGACTTAAAAGATCATGGAAGAGGTAAGAGACAGCATTAGCTCTTAAAGTCTCTACCTGGAAGTGACATGCTTGCATTTCATTGGCTAAAGCAAGTGAACTGAATTCGAAGTTTGGTGATGCATAATCCTTGTGCAGACAGAGGCATCAAATACTTGCAGATAGTAGTGTCTGCCTGAGCGTAATGACTCATGAAGGGAAACACTCGGACCATACCATATGGCTATTAATGGTATTGGGATGGCCAAAACGTTTGTTTAGTTTGTTTCTGTAAAATAAAAGACACATTTTTTATTTTCACCAATAACTTTATTGATTTGAATATTGTGAATATGTTGGCTATCTCCTGTGTGGTATGACATTGATTGTTCTCAATTAATGTCTTGAGTTGATTGTTCTCAACTTCAGCTGGTCTACTCTACAGGGGAGCATTGTCCAGTGAGAAATCTCCAGCATGGTACTTTGCAAACTGCTTTTGACGCATTCCATCAGTCACAGCACCTCCATACAATGCACAATTTTTTTTTGCATTTCAGTTGCATGCTTACCTTTCTTGAAATAATAAAGCATAATATGCCACAAATGTAATACATTTTCTTTTATCTTCAGTATTAAAATGGCTACAAAAAATTCACCAATTTTGATAAGCTTTTTTTCTTTAAATGCATGCTGATACGACAGCTGACACAGTACATCCTAATAAAATTGTTTCGAATGAAGTTAAAGACAACTGAGTACTGCTAGAGCCACATTACAGAAAAAAAAAATGAGCTTTTTGGCCAACCCAATACACGGTAGTGATTTTAATTAATGTTTGCTAATATTATTAGTAATTGGTTTCTCTGCAAAGCATTAATTATCTGTTATAAGAAATTATAAATAGGTCCAGGACATGATGAAACCTTGTATCCATACTTATTTGTTGACAATTTGATTATATAAAAATTTTTATTTAAAATGTACTGATGGATTAAAAATTAAAAGCTACAGCTTTGTGATTTGAATATAGGTTTTCTTTATAAAACTTACAATTTAATCATTTTCTTTACGATCACAGCATTGGAGGTTGAATAATGAGTAGTTTCTGAATTATTGAACCCGCTAACTTTGAAAATCAGTGCATTTCATCTCTGGATAATATACTTATAAATTAGAACATTTTGTTAAGGCATTCTTATGTGAAAATGCATGTGGCCTAAATCGGTTTTGGTTCTCCATGCATTCTTCAGCCTGCCGACATTAGGTTCATTCTTTGCTTTTTGAACAGGGGAGTAGTTCTGTGTTTTCTAATGTAGAGTTAAACCTTGGTTTCACATGAGTAGTTAGATAAAAATCTTTTTTGCTCTTTCTATAATGCCCATTTCAAATTGTTTATATGAGTATTAATGGTTTCCCTCTAGCATTAAAAGAAGTTGTTTCATTATTTTATTCTGTAATCTAATATAATAAATCCAAGAATACCATAGTTTTAAACTTATAAATACCATTCACATTTAAGTTTTATAAACTATGCAGAACTAATATTGTTGTAGTTGGTTCCCCTAAAATGAAAGAGAAAGAGAATTCTGGTAAACAGAGCTTATCTAGTGTTTTTCGTTTTAAGAAGACTTCCTTTAAAGTATACAAGTCATAAATGTGGAGTTTGATGGATTTTCATAGTTTACACACCCTTTTAAATAGTAGCCAGATCAAGAAACAGCATTCCCAGGACCCTCTTGGTCCCTGACTGTCACCCCCCCCAACCCACAGTTACCAGCTCACTGTCATCATGAACCAACGCTGTAGGTTAGTTTTTATACTTTATATAAATTGGATCTATAGTATTGGTTGTCAGTGCTATATAGTATTCTATTGTGTGAATTTATCTTGTTACCCAGTATGCTTGACAGTTTTAGTCACAGTAAAACCTCAATTAAATTTTTGTAAATTATTTAAGGTATTTTTTAAAGTTAGCTATTTTACTTTAGAATATGAAGTCACAATAAACAGACGTCAGTAAGAGCTACCGGCATTCACATTCATAGCTTACAGCAGTTTAAAATCTAGTAACTTCACTTAGAAAACTGATTTGTCTATTAAAACAATAATCATGGAATTGAATATTTCAGTGAAGAACCCTAATTTTATACTGAACTTTGAATTTTATGGTGTGTTGTATTCCTTTCCTGAAAATCATATACCTGTGTTACAGCTAAGGGCCCGCATGTCACATTTTGTTTAATTTTCACATTTGTCAAATAGGGAGGCAACCTATTATCAGAGGCAAGAAGGACACAGACTTTAATGTCGAACCTAACTGGAGTGTCTTAGCTTTTCCCTTGCTAATCATGTGGCCAGGACCAGCCGCAGAGCCCCTCTGGGTATAACAGCCCTCGGAGCTGTGAGGATTGGACAGCATGAACACACACACACCACATGCCTCCTGGCCAGGGCGGGCTCTTGGGAATTGGTAACTGCTCTTTTAGCTGCCTCACAAGGGAGTTGTTGGGATGTGATGGAATCATGAGGTCTTTTGAAAGCCACTCTGTACCCCTGCAGTATACAATTGCTGCTTAGCGTAAACATAATCATTGTATTGAGAAGACTTCACAATGAGTCCCCTTTGTAAGTGCCAAAGGTGCTCATTCCCACTGGCTGTGTAGTTGGATTTCAGTATTTAAAAATGTAAGCACATCCTTTATATTTAAATGTTGTTTAATTGCACACCAAAAAAAAATAGCATCCTTAAAACTTTCTTCTGAAAGGTGAGTGGCTGTCCATTCACCTGTGAGATCTGTGTCGTAGTGCCCCTCCCCTGACGTGCATTAGCCTTTGCCCCCCCGCCCCCCTCCCGTCTGTGTTCCCAGTGGACTCAAGCTCCTGAACAGCAGGCCCTGCCCTGCAGGCAGGTGCCCCGAGGAGA
The DNA here is from genome assembly GCA_004027475.1 of Anoura caudifer. Lineage (NCBI taxonomy): Eukaryota > Metazoa > Chordata > Mammalia > Chiroptera > Phyllostomidae > Anoura > Anoura caudifer. The sequence goes on along the minus strand of PVKU01003923.1, from coordinate 33,441 downwards.
GTGTTCAGTGACCGGTGGGATGAACAACAGCCGTCCATGATTTTAGAATCCCTTACTTCCAGTTAATTTATATAATTTTCTGAAAGTACAAAGGAAATGAATAACTTTGGCTTGGAGACATATGAAAACTTTTCTCAGAAAATACTTAATTTTAGCATTTCAGATAGTTGGACTGGTGAAATATTTTTTATCTTATTTGTGAAAATTAATCTTTACCTGACACCTGGGCGGGGTCATCAGGTGGGAAATTGAAGTGTGGCTGGTTGGTTAGTAGCAATGAGTCTCAGTGGGTGGGCGTCAGGGGGTGAGGGGATTGGGTGGGACGTTGGAGTGGGTTGTGGGATTCCAGCAGCAAAGGCCCTAACTGTGCCGTGGAAATGTGGACTTGGCGGGCATGCAGTAAAGGAGAAGGTGGGAGAAGTCGTTACATGCTAAGATCAGATTGTCTGCACCAGCTGGTAGAAGGGCCCTTTCCTGAAGGGTGTTGCCTGCACCAATGAGGAGCCCCGCTCTGTCCTTGCTGCCCTTGAGAGAAGAGCGGTCAGACAGAGCGAATGTGATTCCTCTAGTAGGGTCACTACTCACTGTAGTCTTCAAACTCTAGCAACTCACACTGTGATTCTGAAAAGTTTTCTGTTTGAGTTGTGATACAAAACTCACTTTTTTAAAAAAGAAGTTTGACTCCTTTAAAAAAAAATCTTTGTTTTGTTTTAGAACACAACCCTTTTACTTCTATTCAAAGGGAAGTTATTTTTGTTTCTGAAAAGTTGAATAAAGAATTTAGCACTGATTTACTGAATTTTCTTCCTTAATCTTAATCTTTTTTTACACTGATGTATTTCTAGTGTTGTGTATTTCTTGTTCTTCATTACTACCTAAACTGAGTCGTATTGAACAGCAGTAAAGGAGAGAGTGATTTTCAGGGAGTTTAAGAATATTATTTTAGGTCAGGGTTTTCAGCCTTGCCACCGCTGTTGGGCTGGATCATTCGTTGTTTGGGACAATTAGCAGTATCCCTGGTCTCTGCCTACTTGGTGCCAGTAGCACCTCCTGCTCCCCGGTCGTGGCCATCAAAAATGTCTGCAGACATTGCCAAGTGTCCCACTCTGGGGGAGGGCCACTGATTCGGAGTCTCTGCTGCAGTCACACGGAGTCGGGTGCAGAGTGCCGGCTCTGGCCTGAGATTCCCGTGGTTGAAATCCCAGCATTTCTTTGGCCAGTGACAACCAACCACTCTGTCCCTCAGTATTCTCATCTCTCGAGTGACAGAAAATACTATTACTCAGCTCATAAAGTGGAATTAAAGAGTTAATATATGTAAAGTTCTTAGCTTTGAGAATGGTGCCCGGCACATTGTAAATGCTCATTGTTAAAAACATGGTCATTATTACTACTTGTGAGAACATTGGGTATCCTGTTACATCTGTATTTCCCACCTTCCTTCCATTGCCTTTTATTTTTTTACTGTGTCACGCAGTGGGACTTGCGGGGAGATCATAACTGAGAAAGTTTTTTAGTAAATTAATCTTTATTCTTAAAAGCTGCACTGCCTCGTGCATTGCCTGCTTGGACAGGCAGGAGGGCAGAGCGAATGGACAGGAGACTCTGGCAGGTGGCCTCTCCTTCAGCGGCTGCGTGCTGCTGAGCAGAAGCCGTTGCTTGAAACTGGGCTTTGCAGAGATAGAGAGGGATGCCTTGTGACCTGACCTGACGTACAGGGTTAGTTTGTCTTGGACGTGGAGTGAGAAGAGCTGGTCTCAGCTCTGGTCTCAGGTCCCGGAGCCTCTCTCCTCTCAGGGATGGAGGCACATTCAGGCTCTTCTGTCCCTGACCCAAGTCAGAGGTTGAGAAGCTTCCAGGTGGGGGTGTGGGCTGGAACGAACGCTGATTTTCTCTTCTCCCCCAGTCCAGTGAGGCACTCTCCTCCTTGAATTTAACCCATTATCTCATCTGACAAGGATGAATTCATTTTGCCAAAGCCTTGATTTTGGCAGTGGTTACTACTGTCATGCAATAAAAAAAAGCAGTGTTGGAGGAAGAGGGGAGAAGGAGAACAAACAACAAAGACCATGGAAGAAAAAAATTCTCTAAAATCTAAGGATGGAAAGGAGAGAAGAAGGAGTTACAAACCAACCTGTAGTCGTGCATACCAACACAGATAGGAAATCATTTAAATCAGCAAAATACCTGCTGTGATGATACATGCAGTTGAATTACACTCAGTTTATAGCTTAAAATGCATATGAATTAATTCCAAATAGGTTAATGACAGGTATTTGTTGAACATTGTATTTGAGTTTCTGACTTTTAAAATGTACTTTTGATAAAGAATAGAAATTTTCGGTTTGGAAATATATTTTAACTGAATATGAGGTTTTAAAAGGTAAGTCAGCATCCCTTTTTGTCAAAATGGAGTGTATCATTTCCCCTAGTATATGACACCCCTTTCCTGTTACATTAGGAAGATTTTAGTTCTGCCTGGTTACTTTTCCCGGTAAGAAAACTGAGGCCATTCTGTCACTACCAGTTCGTACTTCTTGATCTCTTCACCTTTTCACACATTCCTGCCCTGCACCCCCCGCCCTCTGGCGGCCATCACAACGTTCTCTGTATCTGAGAACATTCTGTTCTGCTTGTTCAGTCATTTTGCTTTTTAGATTCAATTGTTGATAGATATATATTTATTGGCATTTTATTATTCATATTTTTTACCTTTCTTGTAGTTGAAAAATAAAAAAAGTTATTAAAAAAACAAACCAAAAACTCAGGCCTTGAGTTACAGAATTTTTCTAGGATTGCTTGGCCAGCTTGAGCCAAAGGCTCTGAATTCTGTTAGTGTTGTTGTTGATTCTTATTTGGTTCAAGAAGTTGATAAAAGTCTTTACCACCTAGTGTTTTTTTTTTTTCCCCAAGTAGTCACTGTGTCTGAACTTTGTGGACTTATGTGGTAAAATGAACTTACAAAAACACAGCTGAGTATAAGATATTTTTATGGCCTGAAATGCAGAGCGCTGACTGAGCATTCCCGCTGCAGCGGTGGCATTTCCAGCGTGTCCCTGCCTCTCTCCCGACACAGCGGTGTTTCTCTTTCTTTTCTAGTCACCTGCTTCTCTCCTTGCCTCTGTCTTCTGCAGTTCCCATCTTCTTATGTAGTGCCATCACCACCTGCCCTGTAGCCTAAGTGAGAACCTTACCGCATACCCCCCACAGATCCTGTAGATTCTCATTTGCACTAACCCCAAGTTCCAACTCCATTGCCAGTCTCTAGTGCAAACATTTGTAGTGGTTCTTGAATGGATGGACGGATGAACCCATCTGTAGTTTTCCTACAGTAATTCAGGCCATAGTCTCTTTCTAACTCAAGTGTTAAATATGCTTTCAAGGTAATGTGAAACTGTGTCTCCTTCGTACTGCCATGTCTGCTCAGTGACATCACTTTACCCAATTGAAAGCTTGAATCATCCTCCATCATCTACAAGGTAATGGCCCCAGGTCCAGAGACTGACGTGACGTTTTCCACAGAGTGACCCCCGTATCTTTCCAGCCTCTCTTTCTCTACTAGTGGCCCCTTTCTGGCATTCAAAATTCAGCCAGTGGGCAGTTGTAGGGGATTTGTATGTTTAAGATCTTGTCCTCCACATATGTGAAAATAAGGACTTGCTGTTGGGTCTGTTGCTAGAATTCAGGGACCAGCTGTGTGAAATTCAGATATGCCTGCACTCACTCTGTGGAGCGATGGTCCTAATGAATGCATGAGATTTTACTTCCCTGATGAAAATTAAATCTCAAGCTGTAAACGGAATGCTCACTTAATGTTTTTCCTTGACACATGTTTCTGTAGCTTTCAATACAAAATGTTGTTAGGTGTCCTGCAGGTGGAAGGATGCATGCAAGCCCAAAGGTAAATATGTCCAGAGAATGACCATAATTTTCCTTTTGGTATTCTTGTAACAATCCCTGTAAAAGGCACCACGTGTCTAGAAAACAGGCATGTTTCTAAAAATCTCTGGGGGCTCAGTCTTCTCACTGCTCCTCATAATGTTGTGTCTTTGTGTTTGCCTCTCACTGTTTCATCGCTCCCTTGCTCTCTGGTTAGGGACATGGGTGTGGAGAGACAAACACGGAGGTGGCGAGAGGGAGCTGAGCCTCGCCTTCCCACCTACAGCGCTCTCCTGAGGGCCCCATTTCCCTTTTTTGTCTTTGGCGCTCCTGTGGCATCATCCGTCCTCACCTCATAGCCGGTTTGAAGCTGAAGCAGTTTTCAGTAGCATCTGTTTTCTAAGGCAGTTACGAAGCTACTTGGGCACTTTAGTGGCCATAAAACAGAATTACAGTGGGAAAGACCTTTCAGCAATTTAAAGCCTTTAGTGTCAGTGGAGATATTTTCATTTATGAAAATTGGCACTAATGAAACATGTGGGTATACCTTTCTTCTGAATGCTACCACCTGCTATATTAAAATACTGCAGACCACTCATCAGAAGGAACTTCCCCACCTTTGCTGTTTTAGTTTATATTCAGCCATTTCTTACATTTCGGGGTGGTTCCACAGGGATCCTTTTGGTTGTTTAAATGTGAATCAGACCGAAAGTGATCTAGATTTAGTGCAATCCCTATCAAAATTCTGAAGGCGTGTTTTTTGCAGAAATAGAAAAAACAATCCCAAAATTCACATGGAACCACAGAAGACTTCAAAAAGCTGATGTAATTTTGAGAAAGAAGAACAAAGCTGGAGGCGTTACACATCCTGATTTCAAACTACGTACGTCACAAAGCTGCAGTGGTAGAAACAGGCGGCCCCGACATGGAAAGCCCAGACCAGAAACAAACGTGCGTGTCTGAGCGATTAATTTACAGCAAAGACGCCGAGGCTGCACTGGAAAGGTCGCGTCCTCAGCAGTGGCGTTGGGAGAGTTGGATGGCCGCGTGCAACAGAATGAAACTGGTTTCCTAGCTTGCACCACACACAAACATCAACTCAAAATGAGTTAAATACTTGAATGTAAGACCTAGAACCGTAAATATTTTAGAAGGAAATACGGAGGGTAAGTAAGCTCCTTGATGTGGGTCTTAGCGTTGTTAGATTTGACACCAAAAGCAAAGACAATAAGTGGGACTACATCAGTTTGAAAATCTTCTGCACAGCAAGGGGAATGAATTCTTCATTCAACAAATGAAGAAGAGTCATACTCTGGTTTCTCTTCAGATCGAAGAAATCTTTCACCTTTTAACAAATGAAGAGTCAGCCTGCAGAATGTGAGAAAATATTTGCAAGTCTGATAAAAGGTTTCTATCCAAGATGTGTGAGGAACTCAATATAATAACAACAAGAACAACAACACAACAACAAAAAAATCTGATTTAAAAATGGGCAGAGGAATTAATAGACATTTTTCCAAAGAAAACATCCAAATGGCCAACAGGTACATGAAAAGGTAATCAACGTCCCTAATCATCAGAGAAATGCGAATGAAAACCACAGTGAGATGCCACCTCACAGTTGTTAAAATGACTCTCATCACAAAGATAAGAGGCAAGGATGTGGGGAACAGGACCCCTTGTGTTCTGTGGGTGGGATTGTAAACTGATGCAGCCACCATGGAAAACAGTGTGGAGTTTTCTGTAAAAATTTCAAATAGAACTACAATATGATGTAGAAATTCCACTTTTGAGGGTCATAGGGTCTCTAGGATATATCTGCACTCCATGTTCATTGCAGCATTATCTACAGTTGTCAAGATATGAAACAACCTAAGTGTCTGTCAGTAGATGAATGAATAAAGATGCGTTTTATATGTTTATGATGGAATAATATTCAGTCATGAGAGAAAAGGACATCCTGCCATTTGCAACAACATGGGTGGACCCTGTGGACATTGTGCTGAGTGAAATAAGTCAGAAAGAGGAAGACATATACTGGATATTATTTACATGGGGAATCCAAAAAAGCCAAACTCATATAAACAGACTAGAATGGTGGTTTCCCAGGGATGGAGGGTGGTTTCCCAGGGATGGGGGGTTGGGAGAAGCTGGTCAAAAGTATAAACTTTAAGTTGTAAGTTCTAGGGATCTGGTGGACAACATGGTGATTCTAGGAAGTTGTTGAGAGAGTTAAGTGTTCTTACCACAAAAAGAATTGGCAATTATGTGACTAGCTAATGGAATGGTGGTATTATTTTGCAATAGGTAAGTCTGTCAATCCAATGTTATATACCTTAAATTTACACAATTTACATGTCCATCATATCTCAATAAAGCTGGGGGGAAACATGAGTCACACCTTTAAAAGCCTGCCGTGTCCAGTTTTGGACACTGTTATTGGAGGCCGAGGACCAGCATGAGCTGTGCTGCCTCAGGCAGAGTGTGAATGGTGCTCCTGAGAGGAGAGGGCCAGTTCCATGGATGTGTCCTCAGTTGGTGGGATGTATCCTTTATTTGACTTCCGAATGTCAATTTATGGTTACTGCGTGTGAAGAGCAGGGAATGGGCTGTGGTAGAATTAGGTACTTAACTCATGTTAATAGGTGAGTAAAATAGGATACATATATGCTTAAAATATTAACTGTGATTTTTAAGAACATATTCCAGGATTGTAGAGGTTATAGTCTAAAAAAGAATTAATACCAAATGAATTTAAAAGCTAGAGAGAAGCAAGAGATTCCTTAGGAGTAATTTCCTTCCTTAAAGTAACCATATCTGTTTCTTCCAAATCATTTTGAGGAAAGGGGGGTTGCAAATCATGAATCCTGAAACTCGTGTGTTTGGCATTTATTTCTGAGGCAGGTCCTTCTGACTGCATGTTTACCGAGAAATTTGAGCCTCAGAAAAGGTTTAGTCCTTGATAACTCGCTATCTGGTGTGGAGACTAATTATGTCACTGTCTCTGGGTTGGTCATCTTTGCTTTGGAAAAATGTGTAATCCTGTGCTTCAAAAAAACTAGATTCATTGTAGACGCGGCTGTCAGGAAAATAAATCTTCAACCCCGTGCTTTCCTCCTGCGTGCCTTGCTCTTGCAGAATCTGGCGTACTGCACGGCGATCACACTGCTGCCCACACGGACCGTTCTTAAATCGTTATTTCCAGTGTTTCAGAAATACTTTTCACTTTTATTTGAAAATGTTTCATGTTTGTTAATGTGAGGGTTCAGATTGGAATTTCTGTTGATTTCCTGGCATTTATTAAATGTCGCGTGTTTAAAATCCTTGCCTATTTTTGAATTGCATTAACTTTAAAAAAAATGTTTAAGACTTCTTTGTTACACATATTACATGTGTTTTCTTTGTGTTTTAATTTTGTTATGGTGTCTAATCCCATAATTGAGGGTTTTCTTTAATCTTGATGTAACATCTGGATTTTTCCCACTTATGATTACGTTTCTTGTTTTGCTTAAGAAATACTTATCCCAAGATTTATATCTTCTCCTATTTTTAAAATACTTTAATCTTTATATTTAGATATTTCTTCCATTTAATTTTTTGTTGTTGTTTTTGAGTTAATATTGATTGTGCAGCTCCTGTTTGCCCGGCCCTGGACTGTGCCTGGGATGATAAGCAGACATGGTTCATGTGCTAATGGAGATCGTAGAGGCAGAGCTGGGCAATGAATAAGTAACCAGACAAATAAATGTTTAATTTTCACATGTGCTCATGGAACAATAGTGATGAGGACCGTTGTGCAGGCCAGGGACACTGCCGAAGTTACGCTGAGTTGTGAGGGGGTAGATACAGTTCAGTGTGCAGAGAGAGAGGGAGAGAAACGGAACCAGCAGCAGACGTCAGGGTTGGTCTGCAGAGTGGGGTGGATCTGGGATGAGATGAGTGTGTGGAAGCAGACCTTTCATACTTGGTAAGAGAACTTGTTTCTGCAATAGGTGTAGTAGGAAGCTGTGGGGCTTTGGCAGGGGATCTGTGACTGCAGAGAGTCTTCTGCTGTTCAGATGGAGGGGATGGATGGGAGCGGAGAGAGCCGTTTGGAGGCTCCTGCAGTAGCTTTGACCAAAGATGAGGTGGCTTAGACAAGTGTGATGGTTAATTTTATGTGTCATTGTGGCTGGGCAGTGGGGCCCAGATATGTGGTCAAACATTATTCTGGATATTTCTTCGAGGGTATTTTTTGAATAAGATTAACATTTCAGTCAGTGGACTCAGTAAAGCCAATTGGCCTTGTAATGCTTGTGGGCCTTATACAGTCAGTTAAAGGTGTGACTAGAATGAAAGACAGACCTCCCCTGAGAAGGGGGAACTCAGCAGATGGGTTAAGACTTGAATTGCAGCTTTAGCTCTTCCCTGGTCTCCAGCCTGCTGGCCTGCCCTGCAAATTTTGGACTTGCCAGCCTCCATAATCTCATAAGCCAATTCCCAAAATGAAGGGGGAAGAAGTCATATACACACGTGCACGCACACACACGCATGCTGGTTTGTTTCTCTGGAGGACCCCGATGGATACAACAGAGGTTGGGGCATTAGAAATCAGAGAAGTGAGCATATTTTTGAGGAAGAATCATCAGGACTCGCTAAGTGGAATAAATTGTAATTGAGTGGATAGTGATACCGTTTATTGAAGGGAAGGTAACAGAAAAGAGCTAATTTCAGGAGAAATTCAAGAGTTTGGTTTAGGACCTGTTTAATTTGAGGTGCCAGTGAGATCCAAGTGGAGGACACATGTTGGAGATAGGATCCTGGAACTCAGCAGTGCAGAGAGGAGCAGCGGGGTTAAGGCTGAGTACTAGAGAGCCCAACCTTGGGAAGACTAACGAGGCGCGAGCAGAAAACTAGGAGGGAGAATCAAGAGAGCATGGCACTGTGGAAGACTCAAGATTCAGGAGAGCGTGGCACTGTGGAAGACTCAAGATTCAGGAGAGCGTGGCACTGTGGAAGACTCGAGAGCAGTGTCTCGAGAGCAGAAGCAGGTAGCTGATATCAGATGCTGCTGAATGATCCAGTAAGATGAGGGTTAAAAAAAAGCATCTGTTAAATTTGACAACTTGCAGGCGAGCAGTTACATTTGCTAAAGCCAAGTTGATGGAGTAGCAGGAGCAAAGTAGAGAATGGAGTGGGCGAAGGAGTGAACAGGAGATGAGGTGAGGAGCCCACCTGTGGCAACTCTTTGGTGGAGATGTGCCGTGACAGGAAACAGCAAAACTAGGGGCGGGGTAGTTGAGGGTTTGAGGGTTAAGAGAGGAATTTTTTTTTTTTTTTTTTTTTTTTTACTTTTAAGATAGATGATAGGAGGGCATGTTCATATGCTGATGGAGATGATCCAGTAAAGTGGAAGATTGATGATGAGGAGAGAGAGGGTGTAACTGAAGGAACAGGTCCTTGGGAAAATGAAACAGAGGTGTCTCAGAAGACATGTCTTTGTGCATGGGAGTCACAAGGTAGGAGGGGAGGGGAGGGAAACGACACAGCTGCAGGCAGATGGGCGTATTTGCTGCTGAAGGTGAAGGAGCTCCCATCTGACGGGTTTTTGTTCTCATCGTGACAAAAGGGAATGGAGTACTAGGAAGGAAGTTTGAAGGAAGAGGTAGGAGGTAGAGTTGGCAAGAAAATTAACTCATGAACCAGAATTGCTAGGGTAGTGCTGAGAGCCCAGGTGAGGATTGAGGCTGATTAAAAGTGATATTAGTCTGTCTGTGTTTTCCCAATGTGAATGTTTTCCCGCTTGGCCTGCCGCTGTGGAGAAAGAAGAAAACTGAGTTAAAGTCTGACAAGCAGGACAAGGAGGGAAACATTTTAATGGAGTGGTTCAAGTGATAGATGGAATTTCTGTTTAATGAAAAGGGTACCGGTGGAGAACGAGAGACATCCAGGAACTGTGGTGAAGGAGTCTGAGCAAGTAGTCTGTCCAGATGAGAAGTTATTTGTGTGTGGTGTGAGGTAAGGGGTCCAACTGCATTATTTTTCGGGAGAAGCAGTTGTGCCCCAACCCGGTGTGGACCAGTCCATCTTTTCTTCGCTGACTTCACTTGCCGCTGTTCCCATATGTTAAATTTCCGCATAATCCTTGGAGCCCTCTTTGGCTCTGTGTTCTCTTCCCCAGATCTCTTTGCCTGTTGCTTTGAGGGCACACACGGTTTTGCTTTGGAGCAGGGCGGTGTCCTTCAGGCCCCCAGGCTGTACTTTCTCCAGACCTGTCTCCTAGAACGGAGTTGCTTGGTAAGACATAACATGTTCATCCCCAGTGCCATTTAGCTGTTGCCAAATTGCTCTCCAAGATGCTTGTAGCATTTAAATTGCTGCCAGCAACATAGGAGTTTCTGTTTCTCCGCATTTCGTAGGAATACTTGAGGTTTTCAAATTTGATCATTGAATTTTGGGAGAGGATTTGGTTGACCTCCTCACTGCATCATGCCGGAAGTCAGAAGTCTCAAGGTTTTAATTTTAACGCAGTCAGATGAATCTGTCTTCCTGTCCCCACAACCCCCACTTGGTAGCTTTTTCTGTCATGTCTCGTACTTAAATTATCTTTTCTACCCTGATGTTAATAGGCGTTGTTTCTGATACTGTTTTTTAATAAGCTCTAAAGTTACCCATTTCATAGTTAGGTCTTTAAGCCATGTCGAATTTATTTTATGTAGGTTGTAAGCTAAGTAAAGATCGGTTCTGCTTTTCCGTGGCTGTGACCAGTTTTCTCTGTATTTTCCCACATTGGCTTTCTCAGCATAAACTAAATTCCTCCATAAATGCGTGAACCCACGCGTGCCGCTCTCCGGTCTCTCCCATTGGTCTGTTTGCCCCTGAACCAGCAGCACACTCATGTTTTTACGACAGCCTCGTGATAAATCCTAATGTTTGGTCAGATAAGTTCCACCAGCCTTGTTTCTTTAGGAGTATCTTGGCTATTCTTGGTCTTTTTCTCTCCATATGAGTTCTGGGATCCAATTTCCAGGTTTTATCAAAAGGCGTGTTAGAGTTTGGATGGGAATTGCATGTAATTTATAGATTAATTTGGGCTAAAAGCTGTACATTATTGAATCTTCCTATGATTAATATAATTTTTCTTTAAGTCACTTTTTATGACTTCTAAATTTTTTCTCCATGGAGATCTACTATCACTTTAAAAAGTTAGCTCTAGGTAATGTGTGGTTACTATCATAAACTACGTCTGTTTTGAAAGTTCTGTTTTAAACTTTTTCATTGTAAAATGGAGTGCTATTGATTTCTACATACACATGCATACAGTAACTGGTTTTTGTTTTCTACTTAGTTCTTTGGTCAAGTTTAATAATTTAATATTTTTTGGACTGTCTTCCCTTTGTTCTGGATTTATAGGCAAAATTATATGTAATACACACATTTGTTTTTATCATTCACATCTATAATTATATCCCATTTTTCTATTCCTAATATTGTATATTTTTGTTTCTCTTTTTGTCCCTGCTGAGATATTTTTAATTTTACTTGTATTTTCAAGGAACCAGCTTTTAACATTGCTTAATATTTTCTACTGTCACTTATTTTCTTAAATTTCATCAATTTTAACTCCTAAATTTCTCTTCTCTTTATACAGTAGTTCTCTGAATAAAAACAATTTTATTCCTCTCAGGTGTGATCCACAGTTCCTGTCTCGCTGCCCCAGGCCTTCCTCACGAGAGCAGCCACGTGACATTCTGAGTCACCTTCAGTGGCTGTCCTGAGTGTCTCCACATACCCGTGTTTGGGTGTTGAATGTCTCAGCTCTGTTTGGGCTCTAACAGAAGCCATTTACTTCTGTTCCATTTTTGTGCTTATACAAGAGACGGTTTAGTCTGGGTCGTTTTTCATCTTTGTACGTTGCTGCCGAGGCGGAATCCAGTCACAGACCTGTGAGAACGAGAGGGGCCAACTAGTCACAGATGGTGGATTCCAAACTTAATTAAAAACTATTCTTTATTATCAGGAACATTTCAATGGAAGATGATATTTGATTAAATTCACCTAATGCTTTATGGTTCTTCCTGTTGGCTTCTCGGGATGTGGTTAGTAAAGAACCAACGTTTATAACTGACAGGTCTCAGTGAAAACCCCTCAGAAACAGTGAAGTTTCATGGTCATTTTGAATATTCTGATTACACCCAAACCCTGTTGGTTACATAGACGTGTAAAAGCTGCTTTGGTGAATTAAAATATTTGAACATACACGATAAACATGTCTCTCAGCTATTTCTCTAATCTTAATGAATAACTTGAACTTTCATTACTGAGATCCAGGGATTTAATTCTGCCATACTGCAGGTTCTGCTTATGGCTGTGTCATACGTTTCTCGAGGTAGTGGTACCTTCCTGACTTGATGCTGATTAAGTGTCCTGGCGGCTTACCTTCACTGGAGAAATCTACCTGACGTGTGGCAACACGCAGTGTATTCACCTGGTAGGTCTGCATCAGGCCCGGCAGTCAGCAGGCTAAGCGATTAATAAAGAGTTTGTACGAAACGGGGGGCAGTGATTTAAAGTCAGAATTCAAGGCCTCAGTGTAAATATGTATATCCTTTGTAACCTAGTTCATAATTCGTTTTTCAAAATATTTGTAGTTGTTACTTGAGGAAGACAGAATGGATTTCTAACTCCTTTTTTGCTACTATCACACCATGGCTGCCATAGTAACGGGAACTCAAAGATGGAGTGCTTACTGTCTGCCAGATGCTGTGCTTAGATATTTTCATATGGTTCCTTATTTTTCTTCTCAAAAGTCTCACAAAGTAGGACTTTTATTGTCCCCCTTTTTCAGATGAGTCTGAGGCACAGTGTGAGTAAGTAACCTCTCCAAGATCACACAGCTCATGAGAAGTAGCCTGGGGACTCAGACCTGATCTGTCTGATGCCCAAGCCTGTTTTCATAACAACCACACTCTGTATTCTTACCCTAGAGACTATAATCCAGCACTGGAAGTGATGGCTAAGAAATCTTATTAAAAGTCGGTGAAATAATCAATAAAACCACCATTCAACCAAAAATGCATTGCTATGCATTGAAATACTGAATTTTGGATTTATAAGTGAACAGCCTACAGGGCAGGCCAAATGATTCTTAAAAATAAAAAGAGTAACTGAATTCCTGACTCAGGTCTCTCCTTGCTGAAGTTCCTGTTAGACTAGTTTTTACAAGGAAAGTTCTAGGGATTTAAAAAGGGTAGCAGTGGCACTCTCCTTTCAGTTGCCTGTTCTTGTGTACAGCACGTTTCGCGTGCACTCAGCCAACATTTATTGAGGCCTGCCTTCTAGATGTTATTTTTTTAAGGTTCTTTTTTCCCCAAATTATTCTTATTTATTCTGTTACAGTTGTCCCAATTTTTCCCCCTTTGCCCTCCTCCATCCAGCCTATCCCACCTACAGTCCATCACTGCACCTTGTCCCTGGGTCATTCATATATGTTTTTTGACTACTCCCTTCCCCTTCTTTCCACCATCTCCCCTCCCCCTTTCCTAGATGTTATTTTTTAAGAAAAAAAGGAAAAAATCCCTTCTCCATGTGTAATTTGGTTGAATTGTATTGTCCAGTTCCACCAGGAACCATACGGTGATGTGAAATGATGCTTTTGAGCTGCTCAGTATCTCCTTGCTATGTTAGTAGGTGGCTCGGTTGCGCTGTGGTTGGTCAAAATGCAGTTATGAATGTTTAACCAAGAGTTCCACTAGCTAAATATCTACAATAATACCATGAACCTATGGTCAATCAGTACATATTCTTTTTCTACAAAGACTGAGTTCTTGATGCTGGGTCATTTTAAAGTTAAAACAGCCTTCTTAACCAAAGGCTTCCAGCATTACTAATAACATTCACTGTGGCTACAAAAATGTATTGAACATTTACTCTGTGCTAGGTATTGTTCTAAGCACTTGGTGTGTCCTAACTTAACTCTCACAGACCAATGAGGCAAGTTCTGTTACCCCTATTTTATAGATGAAAAAACTCAGCCACAGAGATGCATTGAGGTACCCTGCTAATGTCACACAGCTAGTGAAATTTTACTTGAAATGTAAAAATAATTTTGCAGTTCATAATTGCTTCCTTTTTTCTTTTTGCCTAGTCTTCAGTTCTTCTATAATGAAGAACTTACCATCTCTTCATTACCATGCTTAACATTACCATGCTTACCATCTCCTCTCTTCCTCTCTCCAAATCTCTCCTTGGCATCATCCGACTCATCAGTTACCTGTCACTTCTGGCTTTCTGAGTGGAGACAGCCCTCCTGAAAGAGCCACTTGTTTACTTTGCTCAGAACTTGTCGCCCTTCAGGCCTGCTCTTAGCCTGCTTACTCTCTGTCTCCATCTCTCAAAGAGATGATGATGTCAATTCCTGCCGCTGGAGGAGTTAGGTTTGGAGACCCAAGCCATAGGCAGGGCTGAGCTCCCAAAAGGAGCTGTTAGCCCTGGATATCAGGCAGGCGTTGGCTCCCCTTCAGCAGGGGACTGTTGGGATCAAATTGCCATTGAGAACAGTCACCTTGGTGACACTGTGGCTTTGTAGAAATGATCAAAGGTTGGTGACTACCTGGAGGTCAGTCGGCAGCTGTTGCAGCAATCTGGGCCAGAGGGTGTGAAGCTTAGACTGAGTAGTGGCGATGGAAGTACAGAGAAGTGGATGGGGAGGCACTTAGTAGGTTGACGGGAAGCTTGCATCAAGCCTTAGACTGGTTGGATGAGGCTAGTGAGAGAGAAGAGAAGCAGGCTGGGATTATTCCTGAGCTTCTGACTTGACATGGATGGATGGTGTGATCTTGGCCAAGGACCAGAATTCTTTCACTTTTCTTGGGGGAGGAGGATAGGAAAAGACTTCAGTTTTGGATATGCTGAATTTAAGGCACTTGTGAGACCTAAGTGTGGGTGTTCAGAAGGCCGTGAAATGTGTGGGTCTGGAGCTCAGAAGTGAGGTTTGGGCAAGAGTGTAGGGAGTTGCTGGCATAAAGATGGTGTTTAGAGAAAGAGCGAGTACAGCTGGCCCCTGGGGAGAGCTTTTAGACTGATAAGAAGACTGGGTCTATTTAAAGGGCCTGAAGAGAGGGAGGCTCTCACAGGCTGTCCAACCTTTTGGCATCTGTGGGCCACAGTGGAAGAAGAGTTGTCCTGGACCACACTTTAAATGCATTGTGACACATAATCACGAAAAATCTCATAATGTAAGTAAATGTACAATTTTATGTTGGGCTGCATTGATTGCCCCCTGGGGCTGCATTCGGCCCGCGGGCTGTGGTTTGGACACCCCTGCATCTCTAGAGGGTGGGAAAATAATCGGGGAGGGGGGACTTCAGGGCCAGGGGAATGGGCAGCAGGCTTTGAGGCTGTGAAGAGGTCCAGCAAAGAGAGGACTGAGAGCACCCCACGAGATTTCTCTGTGTGAGGGGTGTGGGGACCTGAATGGATGCTGTTGCACTGGAACATGAGGAGATGGGATGGTGTTGGGACAGACTTGGTCAGATGGACTGTGAGGTGGCGGCGGGGGGGGTTGACAACACAGAGCATGGCCTAGGAAACGCGTGCAGTTTGACTGAACAGGAGACAAGAGTTGACATTGGTGTGGGAATGGAATCAAGGAAGGGTGTGCTCATATATTTTTAAATATGAAAGTCTTGAATGTGCTTTAATGCCAAGAGTCATGAGCCTGTGAGGAAGAGGAGACTGAATATAAGTAGTGGTGAGGGGGGATAACTGATCAGGCAGGATACTAGAGAAGGCGAGGGACTGGTCTGAGCTAGCATGAAATTTTCTTCCATTGTAACAGGGAGGAAGGAGGAAAGCTTGGAAGCATAGATGAAGGTGAAGACTCAATGGAAGTTTAAATACTTAAAAAGCAAAACTATTCAGTGGTTTGAAAAGTAAATAAAATTTTGCATCTTCGAATAGTATTCCTGTGGAGCGGAGAACACGGCGTCATGGCAGGGATGCACCTCAGGACCGCTGGTGGCTGTTGGCAAGCACTGTGCTTGGGGACATCCCGGTGCTGGGTGCTGCTGGATCTTGGGGTTAGGAAGTAGTTGGGAGAGGGAGGGGAGTCGTTCATTAAATGCAGTTGAAATAAAAGGCTATTCTAAGTATCATGGGTGTTTAAGGGGATAATTGGAGAATTGGATGTTTTTTTCCTGTGGGCCAGTCAGTAACCATTGTTTTGATGCATGAAAAGACCACAGATAACCTACCAAACAGTCGTCAGCTTGCCAGCGTGCTCCCAGCAGGAAGCATGGCGACCGTTCAGGAGTTTGCTCTCTTTTGCCAAAGTCGAGTACTGAAGTGACACACCTCATTTAATGGGGTGGCTGCAGTAGGAAGTGACCTAATTAGAATGAATGGTAAGTACAGGGACTTTCTAGTCTTCTGATTTATAGGGTCAGTGCTTCAAATTGCTTCTCTTTACTTGAGTGAAATGGATTAGTTGTGACTTGTTAGCAGAGTTAATCAGAGAAAAAGCAAAAGTTACAGTAGAATGTGGAATTGCGTATCATTGTTCTAGTTCCTTTTCAAGGAAATTTTTAAGTTGTTACTTTAAAAAAATCTCTCTGCTTGTCCTCATCGTCAACATTCTCCTCCCCAAGTAAATTACACTTTGTCCACTGTTTTAAGAGCTTCCTTCCAGCTGAACGTCACTGTCCTGGTCATACCAGGTGCTCTGGGACACTGTCATTTCAGAGTCTAGTAAAGGAGTCTTTTCATATGCGAGGCTGGCTGTGCTGTTTCTGTTTCCAGTATCCCTCTAAAAGCCACTTCGTTTTTCCAGTGGTTCCACATTTCTACAACACACAGAGTGGTTCCCCTTCACAGGTTTTAAAATAACGCAAAAATCTTTGAATACGTCACTAGCCTGTGCAGCGTTCTCTTTCCTCCTTGAACGTTTTCTTTGTTGCCTGCCGTTCAGTGTTACATCAATCTAATACCAATTTCCCTCTCGGTTTATGGCTCCCCTGCACTGGCTGTTAACCTTTGGTACGGAGCTCTATCAAGTGTTTTCTGAAATCCCACGATCACTGCCACTCCTGTTATTAAACTTGTCGGCACTGTCCGCAGAGGGATTTGCTGCATGTTACATGAGAATGACTCGCAGGGCAGGGAAGCTTGTTGGCTGTGCCTAATCAAAATGTGCTCAATAAGTGATCAAATAAGGGCCCTTGGTTTTCAGTGATTCCATGGCTATTGCATTGTAAAATCCTGGAAAGGCAGTGGAAATTAATAACAAAGGAAATTACCATCCAAGAGCAAAGTGAACACAGGGTTTTAGGATTCATGAACTACATCATTTCTTATTGCCCTTAGACATGTGTTAAGATTATTAGATCCTAATAAATAATATTCTTTGCACATTGCTGATGAGGGCAGTGGAGCACAAAAATTACTGAATAAACTCTACGTCAGCTCTAATATTGTTGACATTGTCATCGTATCAAAATCAGAACAGCTTCCACTGTTGTCTCGGTCGCTGTGCCAAGGGCTTTATATACATGATTTCATTTAAGTGTTTCGGCAGATGTTGTCGAGCACCTGCTATATTCCAGGTACTACAGTGAGTACTGGGGACGCTACACTCACTACTGTTCAGGAATTTATAGTTTAGTGGGAGATCCTGCAAGAAAATCAGAAGTCCCACTAGACCATGATAGTGCTGGGGTGCATTCGGAATAGAGAATGATTTTCTAGCAGGTTCATTTTCCTTCAGCAGATTGTATTTCCGTAGAAACACAGTATCACACAGTGTGGGGAAAGGACAGTTAAACTTTAATGCCACCTGGGCCCACTGGGGAGCGGGGCAGGGTGACTGCCAGCAGCAGAGGCTGTCAGAGCCTCAGCGCCCTCTCTCCGGTGGGCACTCCAGGAGGCTTCAGCACCAGCTAACGGCTGAAAGCGAGCAGCTGTCGAGACAGCTGAGCCCTTTCTTGTCTGGCCACAGGACAAAGGGTGTCTGTGTCTGCAGCGTCCACTAGTGCAGAGCGGTGGCCCTGACCAGGGGTGGACTCTGTTGCCTTAGGTTGTCCTGGGGAGATGGCCATCATACCGCCTTCTCTCTGGATGGAGTCTGGAGCCTTATCTAGATGCCAGACACAGTGGGGACTGTTGGAAATTCAGGACTAGGCCTCACAAGGCAAAGGTGACATTCTAATCTTTTTCAGACATACGGGCAATAAAAGCCAGACACCTCTTGCGTGTCAGGCATGGCCTTGGTGCCTACACTCAAAGTGCGGTGTTGTCAAGTTGTATCAACCAGCTTTATAAAGAGAGCTTTGACGTTAGTTTAGGAATCAATCTGCTGAGACAAGAGTCATTCCGAGTGCCTGCTGGCAGTGGGGGCAGGCGCCGGTGGGAAAGGGATTCTCGGGCGCCCCCTGCGTGTGGAAGTGCCGAGCAGGGACGCCCAGCCCGGTTTCAGGGAGTTGGAGAGGGCTTTCCAGAGGAGATGACATCCAAGCTGTGAAAAGCAGACTGGGGTGGGGGGAATGACTGTTGAGATAGGCACAGCAGAACTTCCTAGAATTAGAAATATTTCCATGTGGCGGGAAGGTGTAGAAGGGAGAGGGGCTGTTCGGAAACTGTTGCATTGGTCTTTCTGTCTTTTTGTGTTGGCATTTGCACTTTTGGTGCAAAAGGAAAGGCAGGTAAAACTGCTGGCACCTTAGCCTGCACCAAGGCAGTGGTTCCAAACTGTCATTGCCACAAAGCACCTGAAGTTAAAGAAAATACGTAGTTTCACTTGCTGAAGCAGTAAACATTTTTAAAAATTAAATTTCAACCCTGAGTACATATGCCTCTTTATTATGCCTAATGACTCTGAGAGTGCCTATAAGGAATGTCTGTCACATACTGTGGTAGTTAGTTACTGACTGGCTGATCTGGCCACTGGGAAGGTCGTCACGGGGTCATGCTGTGATTGGGTTTTTGGTTGGTAGGTGGACCCGAGTTGAGATGTCACCACAGTGTTGTGGCCTTTCGGTCACCCCCTGTGAGGCCAGCCCTCTAGTTGCTACATCCTTTCCCCTGACAGCCATGGGCTGGGTCAAATGCTCTCATAGTGCTTAGTGTGCACCTCCTATGGAACATTTTGCATTTTGTACAATACATATTTTTAAGTGTGTTTTCCAGCTTAGGGCAGAGAATGTATTTTATTGATGTCTGTATCTTTAGCTCCAATTGTAGTACTTGGTGTCCAGTGAGAAATGCGTATTTTGGGGGTGGATGGATGGGTGAATATAAATGAAGATAGGCATTTGACTTCAAAATTTTAGAGATATTTCATTATAAAAGTATTAAAAAACATGTTATTTTTGTATTTGTGATTTCCAGCTGGTAGTGTTGCCACGTGGCCAAATTCCAAGTCAGAGCTGGGATGGGGATGCTATTAAAAAGTCACTTTAAATATTTCAGATTTGTAGATCTAAGTCACCTCTTTTCCTTTTTGTAAGAGAAAAAAAATCATGCTACCAAAATTTAGAATTCATACAAATGCATACATGCTGGCTTCCCCACCCCCACCCCCACCCCCGCCCCCCGGAGAAGTGTAGTTCTGTGGAACATGGAAATCCAAAGCCCTAAGTCGAATCAATGGCTGACTAGGACCTTCATCTGCTGCCAACAGTGTATTGAGAAGAGCCTGTTAGGTGCTAGTAGTAGCTCTGGTGTCAGTGTTTGGGGCCAAAAAAACCCACAAAAAATAAAAGCAGAGAAACAGTTGTAGATGTCACCAAAGAAGAGCAAGGCCATAAAATAGATCTTTATCAGATAAGTGTTACTTGTTTTAAGACTCAGCAAGAGTTCTCATCCTCAGAAGCGTGTGAACTCAGTAGGAAGGGACTCTGTAGTAATAGACTCCGCTGCGCCTGCAGGCTCAGCCCTTTCGGTGGAGCACACAGGGCCCAGGAAAGGGCGTGTGAGGACAGGTGTCCCCCCAGGCTGTTGCTGTGGGCGAGCAGCCCGCAGGAGAACCAACGGAAGAGAAATGGTGCTGTTGCGTAGTTAGTGAATATATTTTGGTATTCTTTTCACGTGCATTTGGGTTTCCTCCAATAGGGGCATAGGAAACAATCATTGTTTTTTAGATTTTAATAATTTGTAGCTTTTTACAAAATCATTAGTTCATGAACCAAGACTAAAAGAACTGATTAGAAATAAATCAGTTGTTGAAAAGTTCATGTTTGGTGTTAAACTGGAGTAATATTTTAACTGAAGTCTACATTTTAGTAGCAGGAAACATGAGTTATGGAGCATTTCATTTTAAAGATTAACTGGGTCTGAAGAATCAGAGCCCTGAAATGTAGCCCAGTTTTGCAAATAAAAACTTGAACTCATGGCTGTTTAATTATACCTGTCAGTTCTTGTCACTTTTGCCACCGCTGTGAAAATTCAGGTTCTTAAGGCTCGTGAGTGTTCCTCAGTGGCTTGTAGACACTGTGCAGTTAGTTGTACCGTGTGGTCACAGGGCACACAGCTCTGATGCTGGGGAGTGGACATCCCATCCGTGCTGATGTCACCATTGGATTTTTGCGTGGGAAATACGTGCCAGCACTACTGAAGACCTGGCTTAATCTGGTTTATATTTTACGAAGATGGCAACTCTGAACTTTCAAGGTAGCATTTGATTTTGCTTCACTGTTTAATCAGCATTATGAAAAAATAAACTGTGTGCAGTTACTGATGCATTTGCTTTTGATGTACCTATGAAATAATTTATCTTTTATTTGGTTCGGATTTCATGTGTGTGTGTGGATTCTTTACTGGAGGGGAGGGGGGAGGCTGTTGGTGGTTTTAGCGTCACACTGAGTTGGGCTTGTTCAGTTGTAGTGTTATTTGTTAAGGTTCCCTTCTGTTCTGTTTTCTGCCTTCAAAGCCAGTTGTGAAGTTACCCTATGTTCAATCTTGTTCCTTAGTTCCACTTCCAAGTTTATTATAAGAGTACATTAAACTACTTGTTCAGCAGAGTATGAGGTGGTATTGTTGGGTATTTGGATAGGACTGCTATTTTGTAAAATACACATATTCATACCCAACAAGGCATAGCCCTTTCCTGCTGTAAGCATAGTAACTCCTAAAGGCAGGTATTTCGCATAATTTGTGCCATTTTTGTCAAATGTACAACTCTTTGTTGTGTGAGTGTTCCCACATTTGATGATAGCTTTACAGTGAACAGTGCTAAGCAGTTATAAGCCCATTGTAATTACATTCATTTTACTCTAATTCAGAAGGAAGAAAGGATCAGAATTCTGCCGGCAGGGGCCATGTTGTGCTCAGTGCTCCCTTGCTATCAGGATTCATGTCACCATGGCTCAGCTTCTGGCTCCTCTGAAAAAGCTAATTCAGTTCCTTTGGGCACTCACTCACCAGCAGACAGTTGGCTCTTTGCCATGCGCTGTTTGTTGACAGTTCTTGCTATTCCTGATGCTGATTAGCATGCAATGTTACAATGTCCCTAAGAATAATTTTGCTTATCTACATAATAATTTAAGAATTTAATAATTTTCAAACATGTCCTGAGTTTCCAGTTCTTTATCAGCATCTTAATTCAGTTCTAGAAGTTTTTTGTTTTTTTTTAAGCATTTACTGTGTGCTTAATAGTGTGTTAAGTACATTAATTAAAGTGTTTCCAAATAGGTTGTTGTTTCTAGTAATAGAATTCCTTATATTCTTTTGCTGCTTTATGGTGTCACAAACATATTTCATGCAACAGTAATAGTCCTGTGAGACAGAGCAATAAGCAGTGTTGGCTCCCCTTTCCCCAGATGAGGAAACTGAGGCCTTGATGGGGCACTGGGTGTGCCCAGCTCCACGCAGCTCGTAAGTGCTGCAGGTAGTTCTACACCTCTGCTCCTGTGAGCTTTACAGATTCTGAGGCTAGTGTTGTGTTGTTACGGTAGGAGGAGGACTTTGTGAATGATGGCCGAGCCTGGGACCATTCTTTCCCTTACCTCACTGTACCAGGGAGCCTTTCACTGGTGTCATTTTTGACATTTGGATTAAACAAACTATTTGATGCCCTTTTATTCTGCTCCACACTGAAAGCTAAACACATATTTCATTACAGGAAGAACAAAAAGCAAAAACACATGAACTAGAAAGAGGCAGTTCATTTATTTGATCACTGCCTAACC
Source organism: Anoura caudifer (assembly GCA_004027475.1). NCBI lineage: Eukaryota > Metazoa > Chordata > Mammalia > Chiroptera > Phyllostomidae > Anoura > Anoura caudifer. The sequence continues at coordinate 11,404 of PVKU01003923.1, read as the reverse complement.
TTTGAGATTTTAACATTGCAGCAGGCATCTCTCTCGGTTCTCTTTTGCTGCAGCTGTTTTGGCCCAACGTGGTGTTATTTCTCCGTGGTAGCTTTGCCTCTCCCTTCTGTGTGCCTTTTACCCGTGGTGACCACCTCCATTTCACACAGCTTTTAGCCAACACTTACTTGTGTACTCAAGCTCATGTTCAGCTAGCTAATAAAGAACTACTATTTATTAGGGCTCATTTGCCAGGCAAGTACTTTGCTAAGCATGTTTCACATAGTGTCTCATATAATTTCTTCCAGCTACTCTGTCTGTTGGTTCTAGTCATCTCTAGTCATTTCTAGTCATGAAAAAGGTAAGTGTAGTGAAGAAACCTGCCGCTCATTGCGCAGCTGAGGAGTGGCAGAGCTGAGATTCGAGCCCTATTTGTGCGACTCCGTAGCCAGTGGTCTCATAAATGAGCAGGTTAATTCTGTGCCAGCCTTCGGCAGTTTTGGTTGCGGTGCTCTCCAATTGTTTTCTGGGACAGCTCCTTTAGGAGAATGTAATCTGGTGTTTTTGTTTTTTTTAATAGCTAGCTGCTTTTGCACTTAAAACAATTTTTTTTCTGTTCTGATGTTCAATCAAGCAGAATTAGTCTAGTGTTTAAAATCTAAGCCAAGAATTTCATCTTATTATTACTTACATCTTTATGGTTGTAAAGCAGAGAAGTTATTTCAGGTAGATCTTTCAGTAATAAAATTGGTGTTGTAACCAACATTACTACTTCTTTAATCATTGCCAATTTGGACATATTTGAAGACTGTGTAGGAGCTTCCATTGTATAGAAGTTAATGTTTTATGCCAAATTTTAAGGCTAATTTATTTCTGCCTCCTATCTGTCAGAAGTTTTCTTTTCATAGTTGGATGTTATCTGGGTTCCTTTCCAACTCTGGTACTGTAGGCTGGGGAGCCCAGCTTTGGGTTTACACCCCCTTCTCAGGGAAATACCCCAGCTGCTAAAATATCCCTTCAGCTGGGGATAGAGCTTCAGCTGCCACCCGTGGGAGCCCAGCTGGCCCTCTCGCATCTCTGTACTCCCTACCAGGCACATGGTGGTGAAGTGGTTTCTTCTGTCTGTGGTTACAAGCCATCTCTCCAGCTAGTGTTCAGTTGGTTATTTAGGATACTTTTCTCTACAATTTAGTTGTAATTACAGATTGGTCCTGGGAGGAGGTTAGTGTAGTTTCCACTTCCTCCTCTGCCGTCTTGGATCTCCCCAGAAGTTTTCTTTTATTTTTCCCATGAAGTAGAAATGTTATTCTGCTTTATCTTTGTGGGTATATGTTTAGAAAATCACATCCAAGACTGTGTGTGTTTGTATGTGTGAGAAAGAGAAGGAGAGAGGAAAAAGAAGAAGTGGGGCAGGGAGAGAAAGAGGAAGAAAAAAAGGTGGGGGTATGGGTAGACACAGTGTGCCTCCTCACACGATCAAAAGAAGGACAACAATGAATTTAAAAGTAAAAAGCTACACGTGCCAGAAAACTGAACTGTATGGAAGTCCAACAACCGAGGAGTTAAAGAAGAAACATTCATCCAGACTGGTAGGAAGGGCAGAACTGGGCAGCCGAGTGGAGAGGACTTGAGACAAGGCAGCAGCTGGAGGATTGGGGTGAGTGAGGCAGCAGTTGGTGGAGCAGGCAGTCCCACATTTGCGTGCAACTAAACTGGGAGGAACAGCTGGCGAGTGAGATAGACTGTGAAAGTCAGGGTTCAGCACAGGGAAATAAAGGCTCAAAACCTCTGACTGAAAACACCTGTGGGGGTTGTGGTGGTAGGAGAAACTCCCAGACTCACAGGAGAGTTTGTCTGAGAGACCCACAGGGTCCTAGAATGTACACAAATCCACCCATCCGGGAATCAGTACCAGAGGGGCCCAGTTTGCTTGCGGGTAGCATAGGAAGTGACTGAAAGCCAGTCAAGAGCCAAGCAAGCCTCATTTTTCTTTCTCAGACCCCAGATCCCTCCCCCACATAGCAGCACAACACAGTGACAGGAGTTGCTCTGCCCTGGTGAATACCTAAGGCTCCGCCCCTTACTATGAAACAGGTGCGCCAAGACAAGAAAATATGGTCCAAATGAAAAAACAGATCAAAGCTCCAAAAATAGAACTAAGCAGTAAAGAGATAGTCAACCTATCAGATGCAGAGTTCAAAACACTGGTAATCAGGATGCTCATGGAATTGGTTGCAAAATGGAGGAAAAAGTGAAGGCTATGCAAAGTGAAATAAAGGAAAATGTACAGGGAACCAACAGTGACAGGAAGGAAACTGGGACTCAAATCAATGGTTTGGAGCAGAAGGAGGAAATAAACATTCAACCACAACAGAATGAAAAAACAAGAATTCAAAAAAATGAGGAGAGGCTTAGGAACCTTTAGGACAACTTAAATGTTCCAACATCCGAATCCTAAAGTTGCCAGAAGGACAAGAGGAAGAGCAAGAAATTGAAAACTTACTTGAGGACTTCTGGCCAAGATGGAGGCGTAGGTCGACACACTGTGCCTCCTCGCACAACCAGAATTAGGACAACAAAGATTTAGAAACAAGAAAATAACCAGAACTGAGAGAAAAATTGAACTGTATGGAAGTCTGACAACCATTTATCCAGACCGGTAAGAGGGGCGGAGTCGCGGCAGGAAAAAGTGGAGGTTTGGCGGAACTGGCCGCATAGGCAGCACCTGGCAGACCTAGTAAGACCGCGCAAGGTGGCTGGCTGACCAGGCAGTCCCACATTTGCACACAGATAATCCAGGTAAAAATGGGGACCGAGACAGACCTCGCAACCCAGGGCCCCAGCACCAGGAAATAAAGCCTAAAAACAACACTTGTTGGGGCTGAAATGCCAGGAGAGAGTCCCAGCGTCACAGGAGAGTTCGTTGGAGAGACCCACAGGGTCCTAGAATGTACACAAGCCCACCCACATGGAAATCAGCACCAGAAGGGCCCAATTTGCTTGAGGGAAGCAGTGGAAGGGACTGGAATCTGAGAGAGAGTAGCAGAGCAAGTGCCATTCTTCCCTCCTGGACCCTGCCTCCCCAAAAAACATCACAACCCAGTGACTGGGCTGCCCCGCACTGGGGAACATCTAAGGCTCCACCCCTCACTATGTAACAGCCATGACCAGACCAAAAAACCCCCAAAAAACCTAAACTAAAAATGACTCAAGCTGGAGAACACATCAAAGCCCCAGAGCCATTTCATCTAAGCGACCAAGAGATAGCCAACCTATCACATGCACAGTTCAAAGCACTGGTGATCAGGATGCTCACTGAATTGGTTGATTTTTGTCACAAGTTAGATGAACAAATGAAGGCTATAATAAGTGAAATGAAGGAAAACACACAGGGGACCAATAGTGATGGGAGGAAAACTGGGACTCAAATCAATGGAGTGGACCACAAGGAAGAAACAAACAAACAAACAGAAAAGAATGAAGAAACAAGAATTCCAAAAAATGAGAGGCTTAGGAACCTCCAGGACATGTTTAAATGTCCCAACATCTGAATTATAGGGGTACCAGAAGGGAAAGAGGAAGAGCAACAAGTGGAAAAGTTATTTGAACAAATAATAAAGGAGAACTTCCCCAATCTGGCAAAGGAAATAGACTTCCAGGAAGTCTAGGAAGCTCAGAGAGTCCCAAAGAAGTTGGACCCAAGGAGGAACACACCAAGGCACATCATAATTACATTAGTCAAGATTAAAATGAAGGAGAGAATTTTGGAAGCAGCAAGGGATAAGGGCAGAGTCACCTACAAAGGAGTCCCCATCAGACTGTCCGCTGATTTCTCAAAAGAGATCTTACAGGCAAGAAGGGGCTGGAAAGAAGTATTCTAAGTCATGAAAATCAAGGACCTACATCCAAGATTGCTCTATTCAATGAAGCTGTCATTTAGAATGGAAGGGAAGATGAAGTGCTTCTGAGATAAGGTCAAGTTAAAGGAGTTCATCATCACCAAGCCCTTATATGAAATGTTAAAGAGACTTATCTAAGAAAAAGAAGATAAAAGATATGACAGTAAAAAGACAGCAAACTCACAGATATTAACAACCACACCTAAAACAAAAGCAAACTAAGCAAACACTAGAACAGGAATAGAAACACAGAAATGGAGATCACATGGAGGGTTAGCAACAGGGGAGTGGGAGGAGGAGAGAGGGAGAAAAGGTACAGAGAATAAGTAGCATAGATGATGGGTAGAAAATAGACAGGGGGAGGGCAAGAATAGTGTGGGAAAAGTAGAAGCTAAAGAACTTACGACACATGGACATGAACTAAAGGTGGGGAATGTGGGTGGAAGGGGGTATGCAGGGTGGAGGGGAAAGATGGGGGAGAAAGGGGACAGCTGTAATAACATAATCAATAAAATATATTTTAAAAAAGAAAACTTACTTGAAAAACTAATGAAGGAGAACTTCCCCAATCTAGCAAAGGAAATAGACTTCCAGGAAGTCCAGGAAGCTCCGAGAGTCCCAAAGAAGTTGGACCCAAGGAAGCACACACCAAGGCACATCATAATTTTATTAATGAAGATTAAAGATAAGGAGAAAACCTTTAAAGCAGCAAGAGAAAAAGGGAGTTACCTACAAAGCAGTGCCCATCAGACTATCAGCTGATCTCTCAAAAGGCACCTTACAGGCAAGAAGGGGCTGGAAAGAAGTATTCCAAGTCATGAAAAGCAAGGACTTACATCCAAGATTACTCTACCTAGCAAAGCTATCATTTAGAATGGAAGGGCAGATAATGTGCTTCCCAGATATGGCCAAGTTAAAGGAATTCATCATCACCAAGCCCTTATTATATGAAATGTTAAAGAGACTTATCTAAGGAAAATAAGAAGATCAGAAACTATGAACAGTAAAGTGACAACAAACTCACAGCTATCAACAACTGAACCTAAAAAAAAAAACAAGAACTAAGCAAACAGCTAGAACAGGAATAGAATCACAGAAATGGAGATCACATGGAGGGTTGTCAGTGGGGGTCGGGGAAGTGGGGGGAGAATAGGGGAAAAAGGGTACAGGGAATTAAGAAGCATAAATGGTAGGTACAAAACAGGGAGAGGTTAAGAATAGTACAGGAAGTGGAGAAGCCAAGGAACTTACATGTACGACCCATGGATATGAACTAAGGGGGGAATGCCAGTGGGAGGGGAGGGTAATGAAGTGTGTGGGGGGGGGAACGGGACAACTGTAATAGCGTAATCAATAAAATATATTGAAGGAAAGAAAGGAAAGAAGAAGAAAGTATGAGGGAGGAGTAGAAGGGAAAGGAGGAGACAGAGAGTATTTAGTTTGCCAAGAAGATTATAGACTAAGCTACAAAAAGCTATTTGCCTGAAACTGTGCTGTGTCTGTAGCACATACTGTGGTTTACAGACACAAAAAAATCGGTCAAAATTGTATGCGATGATGAGAGTTTAGTCCTCAAAGATGATAAATACAAAGCGGTGTTCGGGTGATGCATGTTAAGGCGGTAGGCAACATTCTTGTGCTGCTTTGGCCTGGACTTTGTAGAATTTCTGGTCCTTAGACTCTCTTGGACTAGATTAGGTTGAATTTCTTATTCTTTCCCTTCAGCTTTTCTAATAGTAAACAGATGCTTAAGAAATGAGGGTAACTTTATATACAAGCCATTTGGTGTACTGTGTCTCTTCATTGTTAATACATTTTTTAAAAAATTAATGTTGACTTACCTAAAGTTAAAAACTGTTTCAATTTTTAACATTCTGCTTGTTTTTAATGTTCCGATTCCTAGTCTTTTATCATCCTCTCCCTCTCAGTAACTACAGGATGATTTGTTTTCCCCCTTAGCACTCAGCTATTACAGTCATATCTCATCTTCTGCAGGAAACCCTGCATCAATCTTGAACAGGCTGGAACAGTCAGGTTCAGCAAAGAAGTCCATCAAGGGGGTCTGGGCTGCCAAATGCTCGTAAGAGGTTCCTTTACCTTCTTCCCAGAACTCATTGGTTGTTTATAGGCAATTCTTAACTGACGTATTATTCCATTTCCACTTCTGTAGCCAATTTAAAAGCAGAAAATTGGATGGGAAAAGTCATACTTAGGTTGGCAAGCTAAAAAGTTGCATGACATTGATTCATTTTATTCAGTTAGATTTATTTGTTTATTTCGACATGTTCTACCTTGCTCCATTCTGCAGCACATTTGAGGCCGTTGACATCCTTATAGAAAGAGTCCCTTGTTGTGTCTTTAATGGAGACAGGCTCCTTCAAGAAGCTCCAGATTGGAAAAACTCAGACTACGGAACAGATCACTCAAGTGTTCTGCTAACACTTTTTATTGCTCGGTGGTGCTTGCTCTGGGAATCCTATCACAAGCAGTCCAGGTAAACAGTAAGCCAACAGCAGACGCTGGGAACTTTCCCTTTTTACTGAACATGTTTCTTATCTGCAGGCTGCAGATATTTATTTAGCTGTAGCTTGTTCCTTGCCTCTACTGTCTTTATAAGGCGCTGGACAAGAGGCACAGCAGAGACGTGCCCAGCCGCTGGCTCCCTGTGACAGAGCACGGTCACCAGCCAGCGCGACTGTGGGGGCTGCACTGGAGGAATAACGGTCTAACCGCAACTTCACAATCAGTGCAAAGGCACAAGGGCAGGGGAGTGCTTTACTGTTTGACACACGGATGACAGTCTGGCTGGAAGCTGGTGTTTGGAGAAAATAAAACAAAAATGTTAGTTTTGAAGAAACAGCTATAAGACACAGCATGGATCTATAGTTTTCTTCTGAAAAAAAAAAAATCAACATTTTCACCCCAGAAAAACACCCGGAAACCAAGCAGTACCCTTCCTGTGTTTTGGCATTTATGTAACAGTTTGTATAAAAGGACTATATCATATAAAGTGATTCCAGTACTGCTTGCCGATTCTGCCAAAGCCATAAGATGAAACAATCAGCCTTTTGGCTCTTTTGGGTGGAAAATTTTAAGAGCGTGACAATATAGAGGATAAAGGAGGGAAGGAGGGAGAAATCTGCCCTGTGATTGAAGTGGACAGGGTGGGAGCACAGCTGTAGAATCCAGGCCTCTCTGTGTAATAACTGTAGCCAGCCACAGCCAAGGTGAGAGGGGCTAAAGGAGGTGCGCAAGAAATGGGGAATTGGAAGGGGGAAGGGTCACCCAGTGGTTCCACCCTTGGTGACTAAAACCCCAGATCCTATAAGGACTTCTGGAAAATACATACAGCTGCACAGTTCACGTGGTGTAGCTATTACATTTATTCAGAGCTTTCAGAAACACATGATCCTGTCGTTATACCACTGCTGTGAAGGAGAGCAGGCAGACGTCCCCTAGTTTATAAGTCAAACAGGCCCTGTGTGATTCTGTGACAAGAACCACAGAAACAGACGTGAAACAAAGCCATGTTTTCTAGGATGCTGAAGTTGCATTTCATAGACTACACCTGAGACTTCTAATATCTGAGCCTAAAGAGAACAAACACCATCTGAAACTCTTAATTTAGGCAACTGAGGAGACGAAAGTCCTCCCTCAGTAGAATCTGGGCTCAGGAAGTGCCGCTCAGTCCCTGAGACATTAGAAGGAGCAGCTCAGACCACCAGGCTGGGTATGGAGCAGGGTCAGGTGGGATGACCAGAGGAAGTCACATGGAGAATGCAGTCATGGGTTCCCAGTCTCAGCCTGCCCAGGGATTGTGGTGTTCACAACAGATCCTAAGGCTTTGCCTACTAGCTTTTGAAGCAAAAATCTGGCAATAGACACACGTTGTTCAATGCCCCAATCTCTAGCTGCCCACAGTGCTCAGGTGTAATCATTTCATTTGATAAAACAAATTACAGAAGACTTCTGTTTGCTGCTTCCTGAATTGGGATTGAGTATGTTCTCTAAAGTGTCCATGACTGGGAGATAATGGGATCTGTAACCACCAGAGGGTGAGACTGAAACACAAACCCCCAAATGCCAGAGATGCTGCTTTTAAGAGTTGTCCCTCTTTTTAAATTTTCTTTTATCATATTCTTTCCATTACCATGTATCGCCCTTAGACCTTCTTCTACCTCCATGCACTCCCCTCCAGCCGTCCCGGCCCCCAGAGCTGTCAGCCTGCTCTCTGTCTATGAGTCTGTCTCTAATTTGCTTGTTAGTTCAGTTTGTTCGTTAGATTCCACACATGAGTGAGATCATATGGTATTTGTCTTTCTCTGACTGGCTTATTTCACTTAGCATAGTGTTCCCCAGGTCCATCTATACATTTGCAAAGGGTAAAATCTTTTTTTAAGGCTGAATAGTATTCCATAGTGTAAATGTGCCATAGTTGTTTTATCCACTCATCTACTGATGGACGCGTGGGCTGCTTCCAGTTCTTGTCAATTGTAAATAACTCAGTGGTGAACATAGGGGTGGTTTTATTTTTCCAAATTAGTGTTTTGGGTTTCTTTGGATAAATTCCCAGAAGTGGAATCTCTAGGTCATAAGGCAGTTCCATTTTTTATTTTTCGCGGTAACTTCATACTGCTTTCTACAGTGGCTGCACCAATCTGCATTCCCACCACCAGTGCAAGAGGGTCCCCTTTACCACATCCTCACCAGCACTTGTTGTTTGTTGATTTATTGATGATGGCCATTCTGACTGGTATGAGGTGATATCTCATTGTGGTTTTAGTTTACATTTCTCTACTGATTAGTGATGTTGACGCATTTATTCATCTGTCTGTTGGCCATCTGTATGTCCTTTTTGAGCATCTATTCAGGTCCTTAGCCCTGAATTTTTTGGGGTTTTCTTGGTGTTGAGTTTTATAAGTTCTTCATAAATTTTGGATATTACCCCCTTATCAGATGTATCAGCAAATATGTTCTCCCATTCTGTGGGTTGTCTTTCAATTTCGTTGATGTTTCTCCCTCTTTTGCATTTGCATAGATGAGCAAAGGAAAACTTTACTAAAATAGTCGATGGTGTAAGCATTCAAATTTTATTTTATTTTGTTTTGGGTGGTTATGTCCTCCCTTGGGATCAGTTGTTCTTATTTCCCTTTTTTGTGAAAGACAGGTAGCAGTGCTCAACTAAGAGAATTGTGAAGAGCTCAGCATACGTGTCTGATAAGATACGGTAACCCTGGAAGGAACTCAGTAAAGGGTAGCTCCCACCGCTTCGTTCGCACAAAAGAGAATACAGAGCAAGAAGTCATTGACTGCAAAATGGTTATTTTGTATTGGGGTAGATTTCCTTTATGCATAATGGCCCTCGGTTGCTATTCTCTTCTAGTTTTGGACTGCTTTTGAATTTCTCTGCCTCCTTTCCTTAACTTTTTAAAAAAAGTTAACTGAGCTCCTGCTGTATTATGTTAAAAGCTTTTATCTATGTCATCTCATTTAATTTTCATAGCAAGATGTTCTTTTCATTGGTGTGGCTTAATTAAATATATTTTGCAGCTGTGATAATTTTTTTTAATTCCAATGCAGGATATGGATCAGAATTCATTCACCTAATTAGTTGGAGGTAGATTTCCCTCACATCACTGTTAAAATCATTTGAGTTGCTTGGTAAAGGCAGCATTGACTGACACTTTAAAAGGTGAAACTAACAACATCTTACAGTTAGGGGGAGGTGGCCATGTGGACTGTGTACCAGGCACTCCTCAAAGCCATTCATTCACTCATTCATTCATTCATTCATTCATTCTATTTCAGTTAAAACAGCTCTGTTGGATTTAACTAGGAACTCTTTGTCCATGGGGAAAGACGTACTAATGTAATAGCATGCCTTAGAATGAAAAATATCCTTATCAAAGATAATTCAAAAAGAATTTGTTTGGATGGAAGAACTGTCTTTTTAGTTCACAGTGATGGATGACTGAGGGAGCAGAGGCAGAGCTAGTCCTAGTCCATACAAGTGAGAAAATGGTGCCCTCTCTGGGCAGATCCTGCCCCTGAGGCACAAGGCTTGGTGAATGGATGATGCTTTTGTGCAAAATAGAGAAAAGCCTCCCTTTCTGTGGTGGACACCGCCCACCACCAGGGTGTGTGGCTCAGACCTGAGTGCAGGCTGGCTTTCAGACCCTGCATCACACAGCTTGGCCTGACTCTACACAGCAGCCCAGCTGTGTGTGTGGTGGGGTGGTGGTAGTGGTGGAGGAGTAGAGGAGGCAGCAAAGATGTTGTTAGAGAAAAGACAGAGAATGAATGTGGGAGAAGATAATAGGTACAGGGCAAAATGATAGTTTAAGAACAGGTAAACAGTCAAAGAAATTATTTCCAAATGGGAGGTGGGGAGATCCAGGGAAAATGATGACAGACTGCTTCTGCTTAAGGCTTGTAAGGCAGTTTGGTCCTCAGGGTGACCCTTGATGCTCTAGATCCTAGGGTCTAGACTCAGCCTATGTTCAAAACCCAAAGGAGAGCGCTGTGCAAAATCCAGCAAAGTCACGCTGCTCTTACCACCACCCTGCCACCAGGGTGAATCTTTCCATAACTCCCTGCACTTGCCTTAATTTCTCTAACTGCAGCATTTATCCACAGAGCTTATGTTTAGGGGCCAGAGCTTATTCTTAGGTTCCCAAGGCTTTCAGGGCAAAGGAATCAGAGACGCTGGAGGGATGGTGTGAATTGCGTTGGAGCTTTGACATTCTCCCCTTTGCTGATTCCTTGCTACTGAGTTTTCTTCAGCCCAGAGTAGTGAAGCTAGCCCTTGGTCTTTGAATAATGGCCTGATCTTTACTTCCATATTATCCTGTTTCCCTGTGGATTGCAAATGTTTAGGGAAAGGCTAGTACTGTGGGTTGGATGTAGTCCCAATAATGGGAACACAAAATATGGAAGCAAATGTACAGTGGATGTGGAGAAAGGAAAATCTAGTTGTAACAGAGCCTATTTATAGTAGGATACACATCTTGTTTATTTTCCTTCTTTTCATACTAGAAAACGTCTTACTAACTTCATTGAGGGCCAGGCACAGATTTTAAAACCATGTGTGGCAGCTTCCTAAAGCTGCAGAAGGGTAAAAGAAATCACAGTTGGGTTTTTGGTCTTTTTCATGTTGGGAAATCATTTACTGTGATTTCACAAGAAAGGGATGCTGTTTGCTAAAATTCCAGAAGGAGATTAATTTGCCAGTTTGTATCATATAATACCCATTTTCCTACACTCAGCCTCACTTTGGCAAATGTAATTATAGTATGGTATGAGATCAATGTATTTTAGTGTATATCTGAGAAAAAAATGACTTCATAGACTGCAGAATAATAGGGCAATATAAATTGGCCTTATGTAGGTATATGAATGAACATGACCTTTAAAAGGAGAGCAGAGGACTTCTGGCCAAGATGGAGGCGTAGGTGAACACACTGTGCCTCCTCTCACAACCAAGATTAAGGACAACAAAAATATAGAACAACAACAACAAAAAAAAA